>OMMV01100063.1:0-13665 GCA_900302635.1 Chatrabus melanurus
GACAAAAGGAAGTGTATCCGTTTTCTCAGGGAGGTCAAATTCCAACTATTTAACGTAACAATGAACAGAATCACACAGAACAGCAGTCAGAAAAGCCCAAGTATTAAAGATTTATTTACATAAGAGGAAAACAAACTCAGTAGTTTACAGAGCTTTGAAGAGAACATGTCCTAATATTCAGGAAGAAACGGTTTAAAATAAATGTGGTTCAAACAGACAAGGTTACAATAAATCCAATAGATACAGAAGAATATACAGGCTTACTCTACAGATAGTGTATATACAAGTCAAAACCCATTTTAAAAACCTATAGTGTTGTGATATGAAGCCACACAACTGTACAGTCAGAAAACATTCCAACAGCTACACAACCTTAAGTAATGATTTCACAAAAATGGTTGATCGGTCTGAAAATTTTGAAATATGGTGAGATATTATGGGCTCGGACCTTTTATGGGTCGGACTCTACAACATTTTAAATATAAAACAAAATGGGTTTTTTTGGAGTGGTATAATCTTTTTTTATTCCCACTCTATAAAGTTTTAAAAAGTAGCATTTGAGCCCCTTACAAAGTAACACCCCTTCCCACTACTAAACGGGACCGTACATTTCTTATCTACTTCCCTGGTAGATAACATGATGCCATTATCTCTACGTGGAACAAGACTTGATGCTTTGAAGCAAATTGAAGAAGAAAAAAAAAGAATGCACTGGGATTTTCAAATTCCAACAGTTAACATCCACACAAGCCAACTTCAGCCACAAACTAATTTTAAGGACACAGGTAACATTTCATTTACATGATTTTAAAAATTGCTTTAGTGTCTTTTTGCCTTTAGTGCAACAACCTAAAAAACAAACAAAGTACTAATTTACAGCATTAAAACTCAAAGTAATCTACATAATAAATGTCTGACTTTAAAATGCTCAAAGTGATTTTGCTGATGACATAAGCATCCAAACCCAAACAGACAGTTATCAACAGGAACTTTATAGATCCATTCACTTCTCTCAACTGGGTTTCAGAATATCGTAGATACTGGATTTTATTTATTTCTTTTTTTAAATCTCAAGTCTGTAATGTCAAACCTGTTTCATAGTGGTACCTGTATGCATGTCATTCTGTATTCCTGTAAGTTAATGTTTCATTCTGTCCGTACCTTTGATATTTAACGTTTGGTTATCCCTGATGCCTCACTTTTCCCTGTGTAGTTGCCTCAAGTTGGCTAAATTAGTCATAAATCATATTCACCTGGCTCTGTTGTGCATTTGGGTCTAAAGCTGACCGTACAGCATTTTTGCAGAGCAAATGCTGAAAACAAGTCAGACCGCAGTGATGAGGAGCAGGGCCAGAAGGAAAAGCTTCTGACACAAAGCTGCTGAAAACTGTTGGTTTAAAAATACTACGTTTGTAATGAGGTCACGTCGTCTGTGAGCTCCGCTGTAAGTCTTAATCACTTGCAGTGTTTCTAAGCTTATTGATAAGTGATGTTAATGAGCAAAGTACCACCTAGTCTGAAAAAGATGAAGTGATAATGTTCCAGATGAAGTCCTTAAACATGGCAGGATAAATATTCCTATATAGACCCTGGTTATCCCCGTATTCCGTAGCATTAAGCGGATGAGAGTCTATGACTCCCCCTGGACAGGAGGCCAGTCAGACACAGGTTACTTCCCCAGCCAAGGCCTGCACCCATTTACAGCTGGGTGAACTGGGACAATGCAGATGAAGCATCTTGTCCAAGAACACATACAGGTACCATGACTGGGAATCGAACTCAGGTCTACATGTTGGCAGCCCAACTCCTCATCCCACTGATCTACCTGCTCTGCACCTGACAGGATAAAGTAGGTAAAAATAACGGTTGACTATACAGAATGAGTTCAAATCCTATACAGTTTGTAAAAACCGACAGTGTGAGGTCAGCAATATGCCACGAACGCAGGCATTTAGTTTTCTATGCAACTAACATGACTAAGTTCATATGAACATAGTCGTGTTTTAAGGACCAATCAGGACATTTTGGTACAAGTCTGTACATAAATACACTTTCAACATTATTTATGCACCAAAACGTTGTCAGGATAGCTGAATATGCAGTAGAATATGGTCCCTACTTGGTGAACTTGGCTGGCGCAGCATGGATTTTGGAGCGTGACAGAGTTGTTTCGGCGACGTACGGCTTCACTCAGCTTTAAGACGCTGCTCCTCCACCTGATCCTCCGGTTCAAGCAGTGAGACGGGGGATTGCACTGTAGTGAGCTCCTCTCTGAAATCCACAGCCTCAGAGTTACCCAGCGGCTTATCAATGGGATCAGACACCGTGTCCGCAGTAACAGGAGATGAAGAGGCGAGCACAGACGACTCCGTCAATTCCTTTTCAGAAGAATCTTCAATAATCACGTCTCCTGAAGTGGCATCCTGATCACTGGCCGCTGATGGCTCTTCTGGGTGATCAACAGCGGCAAGAGCATCACTTCCAGGTGGAACTGTTTCAGCCGGGATCATGTCGACGTCATGCGCAGACTCACCCAAAGTCTCGGCTTCAGACTCTATTGCTTGGTGCTCCACGATGACACGCCTGCAAGAACGGCCCAACAAACACTGGAAAAGCCTGTTTTACATTTGCACCCATCATCTAGCCAGATAAAAAACCATTTGTTTCATGACAGTGTCTCCAAAGTTTCAAATTTCAGTATCTGACAGTAGCACACGCTTTGTAAACATGTCCTAAGTGCATGTGAAACGAAAGCAATTGTTATTTGGATCGCACAGTTTAATGACAAAAACTAAATGAGTACTTTTAGCTGGTCCATTATCAAGTGTTTTTTTTTGTAGCTCAAATTTGGGAGGGGGGTGAGGAGTGTGGACAGTGGTTTCTACTCACTGAGCTTTGGTTTTAGCACCTGCTGGGTCAGAAACAAAAGAATTAAAAAAAATCTTTTCATAGAACTGTTACCAACTAAAATGGAAGGGAGAAAAAAAAAAAAAAAATACCTTTCTCGTGAATGACTTTGCATTTGTGATTTGGTCTCTCGGTCAAATGTTTGGTCATCAGGTCACCGCCTGATGCTTTGACAAGGAGGTCACAGTTAACACACACCAGGGTACACCTGAAGAAAACAAAAACAATAGAACTTACCTCAACAGCTTGAACTCTGTGACAATATTGTATTAAAATGGCATTTAATTCAGTTTACTTACTTAAATGTTGATGGATTTTTCCGATTTTTTGTTTTTAAAAATCGGTTTTTAGGTAGCGTATTGTGAAACCTAATGAAGAACAAAGAGTTACTGAACAGTTACCTACACACAAACATACACCAGCAGTGACGTTTTCACTCACCTTATCATGTGATTCCCAATGGAAACTTTGCAACTTGTGCGATATTTGCACGCACCACAGTTTGAAAAAATTGGAAAATGAGAAAAGAAGTCATCGATGCGTGTGTCACACTCTACACATGTGTAACGTCCGCTGTCGATCCTGAAAATTGAAAATGAGAGACATGCTACACACATCTTTCATCACAAATACAGAACTAACAAAATATCTTTTCAATAAACGGCTCAAATTTTAGATTTTTATTTTTTTTAAACTGTTACATTCTGGTTAGCTGCATCATGGTGGATGTTTGTACCTTTTGAAAACTGGGACAAGTCAGTGACTGAAGTTAGTGGAACGTTTTAAAATAGCATTTTGACAGACCCACAGATTAATGACAGTTTTCAATTAGTGTGAACAACTCCTACACAATCCTGCGTTAATCCATCGGAGCATGGTTCACTGCCCAACATGTAAGTGTAGATTTTAGAGAATCGTTCAAATAATGACAAAGAAAAAATTAGCATGATTACTCCTCTGGGACTGAGTTTAACAAAAATCACATTAGCCGACTAAAAACTCAAGATTTCCACCATTTTTCCAAGATGGCCAACAATTTGGGTGAAAAATATTTTGTTAATTCAGTTTGATTAAGTTACGTTGACATCAAATACTCACTTTTTTTTTTTTGTTATTTGGCTAGATGTGCAACTTATATTTCGAAGCCACTATAACAAAAAAAATACTGCATCATCGTCTACGGCCACAAGATGGTACCATCTACACACGTGACAAGTTGCTCCTGTATACTGATCTGAATGAGGTACTGTCTGCTCTACACTCTGGAGCGGAAGGTGGTGGTAGTGCACCATTACACTGGATGCCAACCGCCATAAAACAAGGAGAAAAACACCTGAATGAGGAGGACGTGCTGGGTCTTAAAGAATGAGTGAAATTAATAAAGCATGCTGTTAAACTGAAAGACCACACTTTTGGATAAAGAGAGGGGAAAAACCTTCATTCACTCTTGAATAAAGCGAGAATAAACTTCACACTACTCAGCACTCCACTTGTTTGCACTTTGTAGAACAGCTGGACTCTCAATGAGACAGACAGGTAGGCTAGGGCAAGGTTAACTAGAACATTTTAAAAATGTATAGTCGTTTTATCAACATTTAGTGAGGTAAATATGCACGCGTTTAGCTGCATTTTGACATTTGTCCATTCAGTGGCGATGTAGCAGTTTACACTCGAGTACTTTGTGCCTCAAACAATAACATTAGTCCGTTAGCTCCTGCTCGCTAACACGTTTGTGTTATAATGTGCCAATTAAATTCATTTTGCTTCTTGTTGCATGAAGCAGTAGCACTAAGTTTCAAAAATGAATGCGACTTACAGACCGATGTGACATTTATGGACAGATTATTTTTCCCCTCATATACCAGTTTATATTAACCTTGTGCCAGTCAAGTCAGCTCTGGTCACTTTGTTTAGCACAGCTGTGGCGTAGCAATAAGTAGTCCCTACAGAAATGTAGGAATAATAATAATGCAAGCAATAAATGTAATTATAAAATGCAAGAATGCATGAATGACCATTACAAAATTTAAGGTTCAGAGGAACAGTTTGAGTTCATTTAGAGCTCCACTATAGTTGCCACACTGACATCCATGCATTTCCTTTCCAGCAATTTGTGGAAAAAGCGATTTCTCTTGTACAACAAAGTACACAACTCAGAGGCTGGATTGCTAACAGTGTTTTAACAGTACTAAAGCTGTAAAATAAAATAAAAAATAAATTAAAAAAATAAATAAAAATTGAACATATCCTTTAAGGTTGAATAAGTTTGCACATGGCAAGAATACAACTTTTTATTTTAACTACTTATAAATGCAAACCTTTTTTCTTATCACGAAGCTGCCTATAGCTGTGTTACATAAACCCAACAGGACTGACTAACCATCTATCTTACTCTAGAGATGTGGGGATGGACCGGTTGTCTGCCTGGGTGGTTACCATCCAGGACCCAAAGCGAGTCCGTGGATGCGGTGAAGCGCTGCACCAGTGCATGCTCCCAAACTTGACTGAGGTTAAAGATTAATGAGAGAAAATTATTAAGATTAATAATTTGGCATA
This sequence comes from Chatrabus melanurus, assembly GCA_900302635.1. Taxonomy (NCBI): domain Eukaryota; kingdom Metazoa; phylum Chordata; class Actinopteri; order Batrachoidiformes; family Batrachoididae; genus Chatrabus; species Chatrabus melanurus. The sequence continues at coordinate 5,464 of OMMV01100063.1, forward strand.
GTAAAGTTCCACGCTGTAGGTGTCAAATTTACTCAACGGCACGAAACTGAACAATGCAGTTTATTTGAACATTAGACAGTATGCTGAAAACAAGACATGACACTATAGTGTCTGTGACATCGGAGCCAATTATGTGGGTCTGTATAACTGAGGTGCCATCCTAGTTAACCCGTTTTGATTAGTTAATAGGTGTAAAGGATTATTTTTGTACACAAAACCTAGTAAATGCAGCCACCAATCTAGCCTAATAAAGTCAGTGAGTGCTGTGTGAAAAACCTGAGATCCTTGAGTGCCAGATTGTGCCTGGACATAGGACGACCTGCATTAGAGGACTTTACTGCTCCATAGATGTGCGCTTTAGATTTGGATGTGCTGTTCATAGGAAACTTGACTTTTCGTCCTCCCGAGGTTTCCGATTTTGCCTTTGATACACCCATCAGAGAGGACTTGGCTTTTCCTGCTCCAGACTTCAGAAGACTCATCGGAGGAAATGCTTTCGGACTAAACTGTGTCACGTCTTGACTAACAAAACCAGAGCGATCGGGAGAGTTGGGAAATGCAGGCATCTTTCCGATGAAGGAGGCTCGAATTGTCACCTAAAGAGAAAGAGAGGGGGAAAAGGGCAAAGTGAAAACAAAATGTTCAAGTTGAATTATGTTTCAGAGTATATGCCTCCATCAAAGTCCAAAATAACCAGTCTTACAATAAAAATAACTCTTTAAACAAGTCTTAAATCCACTCCTTTATCCACATTTGTCCCAAAATGTAAATAATTGACTTTTTTTCTCTTAGGCAGGTTCAGTGGTTATTGTGGATCCAGTTAAATCATCCAACAGACAAATGTCTGTTGGATGATTTATTGTTGAAAACATAACCTCCTTTTGGACGTAATACATGTCTTAATGAATTTGTGCAGCCATCCCGCTCTGTGTACATCTGATCCTAAAATCTCACAAGATAAGCAGAATAGGTCCTGATCAGTACTTGGCTGGGAGACCGATTAGGAACACCAGGGGCTGTGTGCGTTTCTCCATGTAACACTGGAGTTGCGTCAGGAAGGGCATCCGGCATAAAACCTGTGCCAAATCCAGACCTCTCCTTGATCTGCTGTGGCGACCCCAAGCACCCGGGAGCAGCCGAAAGAACAACAACATGTCTTAATGAATTTGTAATGACAGGTTGGACCTTTGTTCCTGGTGGAAGGCCCTCTAGGGCTTTGGGCTTTCTGAAAGTCTTGTGGACGTGACTGTGTTCCACTTTCTCCCTGTACGTTAGGAAATTCAGTCTGCATTTTCCACATCGATGGATCCCTTTTTTCTGAAACACACACACACAAAAAGACCAAAACATGATTAAGTGGCATATCTACAAGCTAACTGCCAAGCTATTTCATTAGGAGTCACAGAAAAACTATTGTGGAATCTACTGCTATTAACCATATAGCATTTAATGTTACACTTCCAAATTCCTACCCATTTATTGCTTCTCTAGAAACAATGAGAAGGACATTTTGTTGTCAGCATGTTACATATTACAGTTATATATCCAGCAATCTAACAAATCAATCCAGCCTTGAGGTTGCAACTCTGTGAAAGACAAGTGAGTTGAAACCCTTACAAACACATGATGCAGCATCTTAAGAAGTCAGACAATCACAGAAGTCACAGGAAGAAAAACCTTTCCGCAGACAGACATAACATATGAAATGCAGTACGACTGTACCTGATGTTTCATGTAATGCTGCATGTACATATGACCACTTCTAATAACTTTGAGACAGAAGGGACACAGGAGATCTTTTGTGTTGTCGTGGACACTTCGGAAATGTGTCTCAACATCGGAGAAGAAAGAGGACCTGTAATTGCACACCTGTGGAATCAATAAGAAATATTTCCATTAGTCTTTCTTGATACGTTAAACCAAATGTGCACGAACCACAACTGAACCATGTGACAGACCTGGCAGACATAAGGCATTTCCCCGGGCTTGTGGGTATCCTTCATGTGTTCCAACAGCACATGCTCCGACTCAAATGCCAATTCACATATCTTGCAATTGGCTGGGGAGGAAAAAGTGAAAGATTTCTAACACACTCAAAAACAGTCACATCAAATTTAGCAGTTTAGATGACGGTGTTATACTTGAGGATTCTATTGGACTGTGAGCACTCTCAATGTGGCACTGCAGCTGGAATGGAGTCAGGTACTGTCGGTAACAATGCTGGCATGTTGTGTGGCTTTCCCAGCTTTCGCTATTCTGTTTTTCCAGCTCCAGATGGTGCTTCATATGGTTCATGAACCTGCAAAAACACACAGGACCACAGAAATGTCGTTTAACTCTTTAAAACATGTTCCCAACCACCAGTTCTTGGACCAACACCGAGCCACAATCAGGTCTGCGGCTTAGGGGTAAAGTACCGTAATGTACCTGTGCACTGCTTAATTTTTCTAGAAATACCTCATTTCTGCAAGTGTACATCACATGGCAAGAAAAGGTACCATATACGCTCTTGCAATGGCTGGTTGTACAAGCAAAATAATTATTTATGACACTAACTTTTCTTTTTTTTTTGAAGAGCTGCTGATTAAAAACCTGTGGATAGTGCATGCATTAAATGACTATAGCCTAACTCCCAAAAGGTATTAAGATAGATGAAGTATTCTCCTTGTACCTCACTCCCTAACCATGCATAATGGCCGCTATAATATCAGCAATTAGCAGATTTATTTTCCTAATGATTAAGTGCTCTGTAGCTGCAATAAGCACCTCCATAGGTACCAGCCATTGTTGCCCTGATAAGGCATGGCCCATTTTTCAGACTATACATTCTGCTACCTCAGCTCCCCGAACAGAAAATTTTATGTGGCTGCACTATGAACCCTACTGTGAGACTACAGTTGCAGTATAAATGTGCTTCCCCATTAAAAGCAGCTTACAGCTGTGCGTTTTTTTTTGTTGCAATGTTCTGAAGCAACATTATTTAATCAAAAGGAGCAGTTCTTACACCGCATAAACTACCAGCCATTTTTCATTTTTAGGCTCATGAGAGAAAAGCGTCTGATAGTGTCATCCATCTGAGAAGAAAACTGCCATGAGGACCACAGACGACATCCAGTTTCTTTACCGGCATTGGCCACGTTCCCTCTCAGCAAGATGTACAAGTGTAGCTCCCTTTACTTCAAACAATGAAGAGTTTTTCTAAACCAGTAAAAAAAAAAGGGTGCTACACCCTGCTATGGTCAGTGTGCACCCCATTATTAAAATGTAGATGTTTTGTTTATTGGTGGATGTACATGATCCTTCTTTCACGAATGTTAATTTTGTGCTGCCAAGTACTGGTCTCGTTTATCAAGAAGCAGATGTGTGCTCTAAAAACAAAGTTTTTTTTAAGGGTGTTAAAATCATCTTGCCAATAAATAAAAATCTTGCCACAGAGCTTGCTCCACATGAAGGATCGAGGGTTTGCCCTTTACGGCACACCACTATTTTTACGCAGCAGAACAGAGATGATTTGTGCATGTGCAGAAGTACTTCTGATCACTGTTCTCATGGATGTATGTCACGATACTCATTTTAATGTCAAGTCTCCAGAAAAGATGCTGTAAAATGTTGAGCTTCTGTTATATGAACAGAGGAGGCGGCTCTGCACCGGGTTCTACGGTGGCGGCTGCGCCTGTGAAAATCTCACCTTGTGAGGAGCAAAAAGTTGCACACCAGCTCATTAATTCAGTACAGCTGCTTGTTTAAATGTGAAACACTTAGTTAAAATATTCCTGTTAATGCTCGACATATCTCACTGAGTTTTTTTTTTAAAAGTATGTAATTCCAAGCTCAGTGAATGGTTTGTAGCACAAGCAGCCGCCATTCACTCTAAATTCAATAACAAGATTGTAGCTGGCAGTACATTCAGCCACCTACAACAGAATAACCAGAACATCAATAATCCATAATTACCCATTAATTTGGCAATATATAGCATAATAAACATAATTTGACAGCTTTAGTATTCAATAAATTGGAACTCAATTTGTGTGGATGGCAGCATCTGCGGCCAACCATGTAATCATAGACTGCATACCTTAGTATTAAATGTAGCATTTGGCAGCTGGCATACAATAAATGGGAACCGATCTCTAACCATGTAATTTACATATTATTACAACCAAAATTGGATGGCAGCACTAGTGGCCAACCGGTTGTGTACGTATATGCAACACACACACATATATATTACTGATATTATTGCACATAGATTTTGTGTAAGTGTTATTATGCACTGCACTCTGCCTGCCCACTTACAAATGATCCGGATAAAGAGGTTCTTTGAACCTGAATCCAGTACTACACTTAGATGGATGAAAATCACTTTGCGTTAATAAAGTAAAATTAAAATTTAAACATGCCGCACACTGTATTAAAGGCAGTGCTTTTCATATAGATTTATTTGTGGCAGCCCACTACAAAATCAACACTGACTGTCACATAAATTTTCTATTTTTGTAAAGTATTAAAAATTGGCACAATTGTATTTCATTGCAGAGCTGTGCGCAGCACATCGAGTTTCTCAGCCACCCCCTCTACCGCTTTATCTCTTTCATAAACACATTAATGCACCAAGTAGTGCATTGCCTGTAAGAAGAATGCAAGAAGTCTCATATAGCCTTAAAATTTTTCATTGGGTTAATTTTCTTTTGATTTCATACTCTGAGATAACGACATATAATCTCGACACACTTTGTATTTGCGATACGAGACAGATCAGCAGTGGGTTATGCTACTTACCAATTCTCCCAGGAGAATCACCATGATGTGACTTACCCCCCTTAAACCCCCCCAACAAGGTAAGTTGTTGGGGGGGGGTTTAAGAGGGGGAAGTCGCAAAAGAAAAAAGTCAGAATTCTGACTGCCCTTCTCTGATGGCCATTACTCTGTTAGGGGAGTTATACAGTGGAAGTACACTTGTAGTGCTAGCTGTCCACCACAGCATAGGATGAAACAACAAAGTGTTTGACTTTTCCTGAGAAAACAATTTCAGAAAACGCAAAAGAGCAGATATGCCTCATTCTGGATGGAAAGGTTAAGCTTCAAAGATAGTCACCAAATGAGTGGCTGTATACATGCAGACAGAGAAGCATTAAACAGTTTTGAGACATCAAAAGTTACACTTAGTTTAGAAGTGATCAAAGTGTAAATACATCAGTGGGCCCAGCATGACAGGAAAACGTGCCATACCTGACATTGTTTTTCAGCACTTTTAAACAGCTCTGGCACTTGAAAGTGGTGTTGGTCTTCTGCACGTCCTTTTTACTGGCATCGCCCTCAAATCGGCCATAGTAGAAGTCAGAGACCAGCATGACATGCTTGTTTCCACTAATGTTCATGGCTGATGGAAGGTTTGCCCGGCAACTCTAAAATACAGACATTTTAAATTAATAGGCAACCTACACATCTCCTACATATTTAAACAAAGATGCAAACACATCAACCAGGGATCTCCCTTGCCCTCGCCACATCGCATATGGCGAATAAATGCACAATGTGGTGAGCCTAGTTTGCTTGTGAATTGCCACAGCGGCAAATATAAAAATAACTTTAAAAATTCTAGTAGTACTACTGGCATAAACGATGATTTCTGTCCTTTTTGGATGAGCGGCAAAGGCCCGTTTGCACTACACTCCAAATCCCATTATTTTCAAAGGTGTTACTCACTGTGCGCTGCAGCGTTCTCTATAAAAAGAGACTTAACTACAGATGTTCCCATTCGACAGAAGGGGTGGGGCAAGCATTGTAAACATCGGGCGTATTTAATGAGTTAACAGTTTACTTCATGCTTGTTTGGTTAAGAAAGATGTGTCCATGTGTAACAGGTGGATAGCACTTCTTCGCTTTTCTGTGGCGAGCACCAAGTCGTTTTTAACACGACTGCTGATCATTACTGTCATTGTGATTTACGATGAAGTCATATTCACATGAAGGCAGAAATAAGTTTAATGAAAAATGCTGCAAAACTTTGTATTTCTTCATTTTGAAATGCGAAAAATAATGAAACGAAAAATAAATCTAAATGGTGGTGACTGTGCACCGAAAAACACAGCGACTGTAGAAGAGTTTCCTGCAACTGAAGTGGGCACTTTAAGTGACTGTTGGATGATTTGAAAACAATTAAGATGTCAAGTAGGTGTGGGGTGAACTCCTGGATGTCAAGTGTACGAGTGGCTGGAAACTTGCATGAATATGCAAGCATTCAATATAGGAACTTCTGGATCCAGGGAACTTGTTTTGCTGGATGGAGAGGTATCTTTGGGAGAGGTCGGAGGTCCAACTGGTTTGGGATCGGCTATGGGAAATCTCCATCAATGGCTGCACTGGCATCCATTGACTCACTTATGCAGTTTGTTGCTGTCTCTCTCTCTCTCTCCTTGTTGCAGTCTGTTCAATTTCCCTCCATTATGAGCAACGATTTATACCAGGGCTCCAGACTAACTTTTTCCACTGGTGACATTGGTGCTACCAGCTTTCTCAGTTGGTTGTACCATGACATGATTTGGTCGCACCCTCTTTTTTTTTTTGGTGCAGCACAGAATTAATCAACGACCTTGTATGTTGATGAACAGCTGACTGAATTTGCATGCTATAGTTTTACTTTGATGTAAAGAATGACAGTCACTTGAGACTTGATATTTGACAAATATTTTAATCTGAACATCGTTTTCTCTTCCTACTCCGATATAATTTTATAACAAAGAATGTTATCAAATGTCATCAAATCAAAGCAAAGTATAACAGCATGTAGTTCGGTTTCTGGAGACAAATGGATTTCAACATATTTAAGATATGTTCAAATCTAACCTTCCTCTGGTTAAATGTCCTGGCAGTACAGCTCACCTGTCCTCTCTGCAAACCCACACCTGCTGCTGCTCTTTTAAGAGTCACGCCATTATTTGAAATAGTTTAATTTTATATTTTAACATTAAATGAATGAATAGTTAAACATGTATATGAAGTGAAAGTTCAGTTAGTTCAGAGTGGAGAAACTGGGAATGTTGTAACATTTGCCTGTTGTATTCCCATTCACAGAATGTGACGTAGTCCTGGCTCTCTATTCTTGACTGCTATTATTTATTGTTCGTGTAGCACAGGACAAAACCATGGCTATTGATCATCGATTGTAAAATGTTGCACTGTATTTCTTATGGGTTTGTGTTGGGAATTTGAGCTGTCTTTCTCGCTCGAATGCTCGACAGTTTATTCCAGTGAGTTATTGAGCAATTAATCCACATACAGCGGACAACCTGACAGTCGAGAAATAGCGTAAATTTTCAGGTGTTGTGTCATATCGTGGCATATGCAATGTCTGACACCAATAACTCCACCTCCAGACCAGGAGTGAAGCAGGAGGCAAGTTTTTCTTTTTTGTGCAAGTGAGCGCAGAGCTGCGTGTGTGGGGCTCTGCCTGCGTTTCAGCTGTATATACACGTTTTATTCCACACCATCTCATCTTCTGAGTGCATTTAATTTGGGCTTTTTTGTGTGCGTCTGTGGGCATATGGCGTGCACATTATTTTTTGTCTGAGTCGCTCGTCAGCTGCACCTTCAAAGCACACATCCTGTCCAACGTTTTATAATATATACCGTAAAGTTCCATGTATATGGCGCACTTTTTTTTTTACATCGGGAAATATGAAAAGTTGGGATGCGCCGTATATACGGGAACAACAGAATCGCGGCAAAAATTTCGACATACCGTACACGTCAGTTAACAATTGTCTTTTGTTTATTAAGATTGACAACTGACAAGTACGCCCATACATATTGTCCCTTTGTTAATAACCCGGCGCGATTGAATGGCGTGTTAATCGCTCCGGTGTGGTTTTGTCTTCCAAAACACCACCACCACCTCCTTCCCTCTCCCCCTCCTCCTCCTACTCTATTCGCCCCGGTCGGGATCACGGATAGAAAACCCGCTGGCGGAGCCCACGGATCACGACATGGCCCATGGACAAAGCGCTCTCCCCTCTGCCACCTCCGTATTACGGGGAGCCCATAGCTCCGGCGGTCGGTCGGGATGATGGCGAACGGCGGGACTGCGCGGTGCGCCGGTGTTCTCTGTCGAGCAGGCGCAAAACCACTCGGTAGCACAGCTCGACAGAACACCGGGCGAAACAATAGAGGGTGAATAACACGTCTCAACGTAAGCTCCCT
>OMMV01100100.1:0-10085 GCA_900302635.1 Chatrabus melanurus
CCTGGAGTCTCCGAATAATAGCAGATGGTCTTTTTGTGCCTTCTCTCTCTCTCTCTCTCTCTCTCTCTCTCTGTTTCCTTTTCTCACTCCACCAATCTCATTTCTGTCTTTCTACCTTCCTCATTTTCTCCCTTTGTCCATCTGTTGCTGCATTGCTCACTTTACCAATTTCATCGCTGTCTTTCTCCCTCTCGCTCTCGTTTTTCTCCAACCTGTTTTTTTTCCCACTTTTCTCACGCTCTGTTTTTTTCTCTTTTCTTGCATGTGACCTCTGCCTTGGAGACGGTGTCTGTTTCCTGTGAGAGGTCACTTGAGTTGACGAGGCCACTAGCAGTGCCTTGCCATTCCACCCTGGTGCCATGCTAGACGGTCCAAACGTCAGATGTGTGCGTCTGTGTGCAAGTGTTGCGTTTGTGTAATCGGGATGACAGTGGGGGCAGCTGCCTTGTCTGTGGGACTCTGTAGCTCAGGCTTTTTTTGGTGGGTGTTATTGTAGGAAGCATTTCAGGAATCTTGATTGACAGGAAGACTTTTTTTTGTAATCTCTCTATAGCCTGGTCAATAGCCGCTGGAGAATGGCAAACTTGTCAAGTCTACTCACATCTCTGGCTATTCAAATTCCTGCATCACTTATGTTTTACTAGATATTTTCTTTCGCAGATCTGCCATTTGACCAGTTTCGCAATGTGATGCTCCACCTGTTGGGTTGTCAAAATTGGCAGAGCATCATGGGAAATTGCCACATATCGGAATCCCCTAAGTGGATGATCCACTGCGTTATTATGTATTTATGCATATACTGCCAGATGTATTTGAAGATTACTGTGTATGGAAAACCTAAACAAGCTAGAGCTGCAATTCCAGCAAATTATTTGGGCAATTTTTGCACTTTTTGATATACTATGTAATAGTATCCATGGGCAAGAAGGCAATAAGCGCAACGCCAATCTGACATGTGACCCAGATGACCTTCACTCAAATGGGTGACCTCTGGCTGACCTTGCTAGGGCAACTCTGTTTTCCACATTTGGTCCAAATTGGGATGAAAATCAAAATCTTTGACCTTTGCCAAAATGAATTCTTTAAATCAAAGTGGAAAAACTGAAATTTTCACCTTTGACCCCAATAACCTTGACCCCAGTGATTGACCTTTAGCAAATTTAAGCTTGCCCGGGCAATTCCACAAACCACCTCCGTATGTGTTGCTATTTTAGTGGACATTGGAGTGAAAAACTTAAATATTGACCTTTAACCCCAATGACCTTGACCTTTGCCAAAACAAACCTGTTGAAGACAGTTCTGGGGTCACTACACATGCACGCTCTGCTTGTATACAGAAGAAAACTGAATTGAAAACAATAATTAAAGAAAATAAACTCTAAAAGAAGAATCCAAAATTTCTGCTTTGGAACATCTGGGATTTATCAATAGCTGATTACGTATACATAGGGATTTTTTTATACTTAGACAGATGCTAAATTTGTTCCAATGACAGGATTTAGAACCTTTTCTATCGACAGTTTGATAAATGAGGCCCCAGGTGTGTGCTTCAGGTTACCTGTCTGTGTCCTTGGACAAGACACTTCATCTGCATTGTCCTCATCCACTCACCTGTAAATGGGTACCAGTCATAGCAGGGGAAACAACCTGCGATGGACTGCCATCCCGTGCATGGCGAGTCGCATTCGGATAAGTCCCGGTCCGATGGGCCTCAAAGCTTATGTGTGGTGTACTTCTGATTTTTATACCCAAGAATGCAAATGTTCTATGCCAATATCTCTGCATGAAAAACAGAAATACAACAGTAAAAAACAAAAACGTAAATTAACAATCATCCTCTTCCTTCCAAATGTATCAAACTGAAACATTTTGGGTTTAATTAACATTTTTTTCCCCTTTTTATTCTCCCAACATCCCACCAATACTCCTGTTGCATTGTCATTACACTAATGCTGCAACGTTTGGCACGTTGGGGTCTACTATTATGTATTCAAACCAGCTAACATTAGTTTCTTTTAATACTGAATTTTATCTTCCCTCAAACTTGGTGTAAATGTAAACATTACCGTTTGTAAAACTTAATTAAGACCATTTGCGTTGCATTCAGTTTGATATTTGTTCAGGCATTAATGCATCCACTGAGGAGACTGAAACAAGTCTGGTAACTGGATGGACCTGAAAGCAAGTCTGGGGACACAAATGAAAAGTTCACAACAGGTGCAGATAGTACAATTACTGTAATCAGTCTTCTTCACCAGGCTAGGGCCCGACAGCATACAATCATCCTAAATAGGGGCTAAGGTCAAGCGAGTGGCAGTCAGAGATTCAAAGTCCACAAACACAAAAGGAACAGAAGTCAATTACCTGAACCAGAGCAGAACAGCAATCAAGAGTGGAGCATGTGACAGGAAAACACACCAATCTGTTGAATGGAAGGTAAAAGACAATATAGGTAAAGGACTATATCGTGAGAAAGATGAGTCGATTGAAAGCAGGTGTGATAGGTCTGGTAACTCCAAAGACAAGAAAGGTCAGAGGTATAGCATCAAAAATGATTGTTGGCTCCAGAAAAGCTCAGAGAGAAAGACAGAAATGACATTATTGAAACATTTCAAATTAAAAGCACATGTATATAGAATATTTGACTTTTCAAATGAAGGACATGAAACGATTTATAATGAGTGAAATGTTTTTTTAAGTATCCTATTGGTTGGCAATTATCACCTACATTTGCCTAAATAAATAAATGATTATTAATTAGAATTGGCCTTGCTCTGCTTTTGAGAACCTGGGGATATTTTTTTCTGAGATTAATTAGATGAATCAGACAGCTTTGAAATAGTCATCAGGTTTTTTTCACCTGTGTCACCGAATCCAGAGCAGGTCTAGGAATTGCTCAATTCCAAGTGTGTGTGAGTGTGTGTGTGTGTGTGTGTGTATATGGCTGACGTGATTTTGACAGATACTTTGTGTGTCAAGGTGAAACTTGGTACACAATTTGGCGGTCTTGTGACCAGAGGATCCTCTGTTCGATTCACCGTCAGACATGAAAATCACTGAGGTCCCTTGGGCCAAGGTCCTTAATCCCCAAGTTGCTTCCGGTGTGCAGCTGAGTGCCTTGCATGGCAGCACACTGACGTGAGTGTGAATGGGTGAATGTGAGGCATAATTGAAAACAGATTTGAGCATCTGCTTCACATGGAAAAATGCGATATAAAATGTTGTCCATTTACACAAGATCTACTCACTAAGACCTCAGACAAGTTTGGCATTGGGCAAGTTTAAATTGTAATTGTGCCTACCAGGGGGCGGAGTCTCTGAAACATTGTTTACATGATATCTTGACAAAGAGTTTCTGTATCATGGTAAAACTTGGTACACCAGACAGTCTCAGTAAGATGTCAGATAAGTTTGATGTTGGGTACGTTTCAATTCTAATTGTCCCTGCCAGGGTTCAAGTCTCTGAAATCTTGTGCATGTGATATCTTGACAGACTTCAAGTATCAAAGTGAAATTTGGTGTATAAGGTCACCTCACTAAGCCCTCAGACAAGTTCAACATTGGGCAAGTTTAACTTCTAATTGTGCCCACTAGGGGCGGAGTCTCTGAAACCTTGTTTACACAATATAACAAAAACTTCATGCATCTTGGTACACATAGTCACCGTAGTAAGACCTCAGACAGTTTCAATTTTGGGCAAAGTTTGATTCTAATTATGGCCACCAGGGGGCAGAGTCTCTGAAACCTAGTGCACACAATAACACCACAAGGATTGCCCTTGCTTTTTTTTTAAATATACATATTCAATATACAGTACAACCAAAGCAGCATGTTGCTTAAATTACTGATTGTGCTTATTGTTGTGATGTGTGGAAATGTGCACATTTATCTGTCCAGCTAAGTTTTGTTGTTTATTGAAACACATGTATGCTGTATATGATTATTGATAAACCACCCTCTTATTCAGTAAATAAATACATATAGTATAATAATATAGCAATATATTTTATCAGCAGAAAATTGATTCTTTGAAAAATCCAGATTATTGAATTTTGGCTGTGTCATATGATGTTTTGCAGTGAAAAGATTAAAATAGATTCAATTGAGGCAAAACTGAGAGACACATAAAAGCAAATGTGAACTTTTTTATATTGTCACTGGAGAAATGGGCCCCATCCATGTGTGCAACTGTGGCCTTTACCACATGATTACTCAACACCAAATTGTTGCAGGGCCAAGATATTTGGGATATATTAATCTAACAAACCTCTCACGACAGTTCAAACGTACTGACCTTGAGCTACGTTTTCTCAGTCAATTCTGGGTCAACGTGAACAAATATATGGAGCCTGTGCATATCCATGTGTGAGTCTGTGGTCTTCGCCTGGCAGTTACTCAACACCAAATCATTTTAGACCCAAGATATTTGGGACATGTTCATCTCACAACCCTCTCACGTGAGTTAAGAGGGCACCAACCTTGACCTATTTTATCCTCGTCAAATCCGGGGAATTTGTAAAAATAGGTCTTCGCCATGCAACTGATCAACAATTTGTCGCAGACAAATGGTTATGTGAGATGTAAGTTAATCTTCAAACCCTCTCTCATGAGTTCAAAGGGTACTGATCTTGTGATACTTTTTCTGGGTCAAATCTGGGTCAACGTGCAAAAATATGTCCTCTCTGTGTGCGTCCGTGCATGGGTCTGTAGCATTTTCCTGATGATTACTCAGCAGCAAATCATTGTGTACCCAAGATATTTGGGATATAAGTTCATCTCACAATCCTTTCATGTGAGTTAAGAGGGCATCAACTTTGATCTATTTTTTTTTTGGTCAAACCTAGGTCAATGAGTAAAAAATAGGCCTCAATTGCTCAACAATTTGTCGCAGACCCAAGATATTTGGGATGTAAGTTCATCTTACGAGCCTTTCACGTGAGTTCAAAGAGTACTGACCTTGAAGTACTGTTTCTGGGCCATCTGGCAGAAATTTTCAGTAAGTGCCGAGTTACCCGTCCCTGTACTCTACAGTAGCAATTTATCAGGAGCTACAGGTCCTTCAGGACAGATCTCTCATCTCCTATGGAATCTTAATTATATCAACCATGAATTCGCTCAAGAAAAGAAGTGAAACATAACACAAGAAGTTTATGTAAGTACATCCACAGACGTGTGTCATTGCATGCTAATTCGAGCTTTTTAGTGAGTGTAAGCTGTGTTGGAAGTCAGGAGTTTGCAGCAGCGAGTGGGAGATCAAGTAAACACAGTAAGAAGGAATAATCACTCTGAACGCAGCTCACATCCACACAGATCATGACACGGCAGGCATTAATGATTCAGAGCGAGAAGGATGAAAAGCGCAAAGGAGGAAGATGGAAAGAAAAATTGCAAGGTGGGAGGAGAAGAAGGAGACAAAGGTAGGAAGGAAAAGGGAAAGGAGGTAAGGATGAGAAAGATGGATAAGCAGAAGGAGCGAGAGGCTGATGGGGGAATAAAGTGGCAGAGGAAAAGACTTTTTTTCTTCTTCTAAGCGAGCCATTTTGGTTGCACTCCTTTTCCTGTATTTTGGGAAAGCGTGACGAGAGAGAATGTGAGAGCAGAGAAAATGCAGTTTGACAGTACAGCTGTCTGCACACCAGCGCCTCAGTTTAACTCCTCACGTTCCACTATTTTCTGCAGATGTGTCGCTATATTTGAGGCGTTTAGTACAACAGCAGTAATTTTTTTCTTTTTTTTACAGTGAGAGTGTCGCTGTATGGGGTGTAAGACTGCTGAGGCAGCGCTCACTCAGTTCAGTCAGTATATCAAGCAGAAATTAGCAAATTACCCAAATTTAGAATATTGCCTTGTGACATATTTCATTAAAGGATTATATATTTATGAAACACAGATCAGCGCCTGTAGTTGGCAAAAGGATGCTTTCAACCTTTGTGGTGATTCTATAAGCATGCATATTCATGGTTTGATGAAGCATTGTGTCGTCTTTCAAACAATATAATGTAGAACATTGCACCATTTCTATCATATCACTCAAGATGCAAAAATTGCAATCCAGTTTTTTTTTTCTTTTTGATTGAGCTTATGTGTGCAGAAATTTTGGCACACAGAATTTTTGATACGATATCCAGCAAACATGCCCACACAGGCCCAGCGTGGGTTTGCTGTGGGCAGTGTCAGCAAGGTCAAACCCATAATAATATTATGTATGCAAATACACTGCATCATTCCCCTTATGGGCCCTGTATGGGTTTTCTATGGGGAGCCCATTGTTGGGTTTGCCCTCAGATATGCGTCAGCCCATGTGGGGCTGACAGTATTGTCAACAGCACAAAACTACAGAAATACCCATGAGCCCATTTAGGTTGCCCATAAATGACCCACACTGGGTCATTTGCAAGGTGACCCACACTGGGTCATTTATGGTGTGGGTCATGCAGATATTCTCCTTGTATATCTGGAATTATGTCAGAAAGGGCATGCGATGTAAAACTTCTTCCAAATAAATATGCAGATCCATACTGATCTGCTGTGGTGACCCAGACCTTAAAACTGGAGAAGCCAAAGGAAATTACTCATTACATATATTAAGTAGAAGACTCACAAAGCTCTTCTCCTGCATTAGGAATAGAACTGTCAACTGACTATGATGATACCAATTGTGTTCCTCTTCGCGGGTCCATGATCTCTCCATTTGATTGTTTGGACAATTGGTTAATGCGACCACTGGACTCTGAGTATTTGGTTGCTTAAGGCCCAGTTTCACTATGATGTTTGGGCTGACGAATATGCACACGTCGGTGATCGCCAGCCTCTGCTGGCCTTTGGCAGTCTTTGGATGTATTCGGCAGTATTCGGTGATGAACGGTGATCGCATCCAAATTTTTCAACATGTATCTGTGGCCATGTAGGACACCATTACAGACCGTAGATCGTTGCTATGTGCATGTTGCACATGGTAGCCCTCGCTAGCCTGCAGTACCAGTGCAAACAGCCTCCAAAAGCCTGAGATACTGGTGTGATCGTGTTCACTGGCTAACTGTTCAGAATCACTGGACAGCGGTGTGTCGAACCCTTCTCCCGACCGTTTCCACGTTGGCAACTGTCCCGCTTGTTATAACGGAGCACTGGATAATGGCTGCCTCTGCTACAAACATGTTGTGAAAGGCTGTGATGCATTTTAAGTCCGCTACCAAACTCCGGGAATGTGATTTTCACCACTTTTATCTCCTTTTCTATCGCTTTCACCTCGTTCACCATGTGCTGGCCCAAACGTCATAGTGTGACTGTGCCTTTAGCTGCATCTCTCTCTTTGCATGTTTGACAATTATTTGTTGTGCTTTGTTTTATGTTATTTTGGTGGAATGGCCAAAGCACATGGTCACCCCTCTGAGTCTGGTCTGCTTGAGGTTTCTTCCTGTAATCAAAACACACCTGAGGGAGTTTTTCCTTACCACTGTTGCCAATGTGCTTGCTCAGGGGGTGGGTAAGGTTAGATCTTACCCTTGTGAAGTGCCTTGGGGCAACTTATTTTGTGATTTGGTGCTGTAAAAATACATTGAATTCAGTAGAAGAAGAAGAAATAAGTCATATATAGGTGCATATCCCCGGATTCCACAGCGTGATGAGGGTCTGCAACTCCCTCTGGACGGGAAGCCAGTCTGATGCAGGTTACTTACCCAGCCAAGCCTGGTACTTATCTACAGCTGGATGGACTGGGATAATGCAAATGAAGTGTCCTGTCCAAAGATACAGACACGAAGCATGACAGGGACTCAAACCCAGGTCTAGATATCAGTAGCATGACCCCTATTTCACTGACCAATCTGCTCTACACATACTTTAACATCTTCTAATATTCTAAGAAAAATGAGCAACCTTTGTGATATAATCAAGTTAAGTGTGGGAGCATGTGCTGATGCTGTGCTTTGCTGCATCCACGACACCACAGAACCGCCCTGGGTTCCGGATGGCAACCACCCAGGCAGACAACTGGTCCATCTCTATATCTTTAAGATAACCATCTATTTGCCACAAATAGGTGTAGCGTGGGCGTCCCCTTGGCCTTCTCCAGCCACTGGGTTCCTCAACACTCAGACACCTATGCGGTGGATCATGCACACAGTAATGCACCACACGGCCAAAATTATGCTATGAGATACTGAATATTACAAACAATAGTAGTACTCTTTAAAGTTGAATCTGTAGATCTTTGTGATGTCATAAAATGAGTGAGATTAAACCTGATGACAACTATTAGCACTCATGGATTTTTGATGGATATGCTCGTGTGTTTTATACTAAACTGAAAATATCCATTTTTTTTTTTTAGAGTTCATTCCAACATCTTAAAAAAGAACAAACAACCAAAGACCACCACATGAAATGCCAGGAGAAACTCTGTCTGTAACCCAAGTGTCGCACAGATCAATGTCTCAGACCGTGGGAGGCAGCTGATGTCGGCTGGAGCTCTGTTTGGCACTGATTAACCCTGAGATGCAAAAAAATGCATAAAATTGGACTTTACGACCTTTTTTTATGGGTTGTAGAAATGCAAACATGGGCTTGATTGGAAGCTTTGCTTCCAGGGTAATTATTTTTATTTATGTATTTATTTTGTTGATGTGATGTCACTATTTCCATTCTGCATGGCCAATGCTCTGAGCTCTCATGCTTCCTACCTCTTCCGTTCTCAAAGTAGTGGGGCCATCAAGTGGCATTTAGTGTAATTGCACTTAAAATCCCAGGAAGCTAACCTGTTGGCTATTGTGATAAGTTTTTATGCCTACATAAGCTGTATTATTTTTGTAGCCCTTTTTAATTTTTGTAAAGACAGGCGTACAGCTGCAAAAGAAAAGTCACAGTTCAACAGTATCCAGTATTTGGGTTTGTCTGTCTGCAGCATTAATTAGCTGTTAGCTGTTTAAAGGAGAGTGTCTATCGCATCATCTGTTGCTCCGTACAGTTTGCAGTGTCAGGCTGAGCTGCAGTCTTATATAAGAGCTAAAATATGTGAGAAACTTCTGCACTGCTCCCCCCCAGTCTGCATGGCTCCAAAAGTCAGAGGGAGGAGGGCCAGCGTGATGGAAGAAAAAAGGCAGCATATGAAGGCCGGGAAGGGAGAAGGGAACTGCAATAGAGAGATAATCAGCTTGAGAGCAGCAGGGTAGTTTGCTGTCATCTCACCACGAGAAGGTCGAGGGTTCTAACCCAGCTCGGGTTTTTTTCTTCTGTTGAGGCTCTGGTGTCTTCCCACAGTCCAAAGACATGCACGTTAGAGGAACTGGTGTGTCGACTGACTGTTGGCGTGGATGATTGTCGTTATGCATTAATCCTGTGCCAGTTTGGGGATCTGTTTAGGTTCCGCCCTTCTTCTCACCAGATACAGTCAGGTCCATAATTATTTGGGCAGTGACCCATTTTTTGTAATTGTGCCTCTATACAGCACCACAATGGGATTGAAATGAAACAATCTAGATGTGCTTGTAGTGTAGACTTTTGTCTTGAATTAAAGGGCTTCAACGAAAATATCGCATTAACTATATAGGAATTACAGCCATTTGTATATAGTGTTTCCATTTTCAGAAGAAGAAGAAGTAAGCCTAAAACAGGCCCATTGGGGTCGGTGCTTATCCTTGGATTCTGTAGCATGAAGTAGATTAATCTATGACTCCCTTTGGATGGGATACCAGTCCAAAACAAGATACCTCCCCAGCCAAGGCCAGTACCCATGTAAAGCCTCGGCCACAACCGGCCGTACGGGCTCCTATGGCCGGTTGTGTTTGCGTCCAAATTTTGTGCAGAATCTCACGTGCCACGCACGTCTTTCTTGCGGTATTTCGAGGTCGCAGACAGCCCGTAAGCACGTACGGAGGATGTTGGACATGTCCAACAAATTCTACGAATTCTCAGCGAACAGCGAGGCCGCAAGTGTAACTTGCTCCCCCGCAAGGAGTTCGCAAGGAGCCGTCAGTACGTCATCAGGAGCGTGTGTGGCAAGCGCGACGCAAAAGTGACGTCAGTGTGATGTACCTTCGCCATGCGTTCCATTCTCTTCGTAAGTGGTGAGTGTATGCCACGTACGCACG
>OMMV01100108.1:0-10286 GCA_900302635.1 Chatrabus melanurus
TAATCTGGTTTACATAATCAGATTACAAAAAATAAGTAACTATAACACTGGTCTGCAGCCAAAATGCTTCCGAAATAAATATTGTCAAACTTTACTAATTCAGGGTCACTGAGAATGAAAATGATGCTTAAAATTGTTGATTGGCTCTATATTTCAACATATGCTTCTGGGTCAGTATATATGACCCTTGGCTTCGGAATGGCAGAGGATAAGCGAGTTTTAAAGGGAAGTAGTCCAGTAAACTTGTGTAACAATTGTGCAAAATATGATACCAACATGCCATTTGGCACAGAGGTGGTTCAATGTAATTATGTAGACTTAAATTCTAAACAGACCCAAGCTGACCCAGTGTTGTTCAGCTGTATGACATCATAATCCAAGACGGCCACCAGCGGCTATTTACCCACATCAGACCTTAGTCAAATAAAACACATTTTTCCTATAAAATTAAATATCTTATATGTAAGTACATAATTTAGCCCTTATTCAGTGTCTCTACACAATATACATGGCGTACAATGTAAAAAATTTAAATATCTTGGAAACGGTAGCCAATCAGCTGTTTTAATTGTCATATTTGAATTCAGCACACCAAAATCCATAATAAATAGCACATTTTATCTCTGAAGCAGACAACTTCTAAAAAATTGTAATCAAACCTGATTACATTGGAAAAAATGTATTATCAGATTATAGTTACATTGTCAAGAATTTCTTGATTACATTTCGATTATTAAAACACAGTAATTTTAAAATTATGAAACCTTATTCAACAATCCAGTGCTATTAACTCATCAATAAAAAGAGAATTAGAAGCAGCTCTACCCATGTAGCCACTAGAGGTGAATCTTCAACCAATACGGTCTTGTTTGTTTTTTCATCATCTTCTTTTTAAGATTTTAATTGCAACACTTGCAAGTAGAAGAAGAAAATTTCCTAAAGATGGACGACTCAAGCAGCAGCAGTTCATCTGTGCCACTTGAAAGAAAAAACAGCGTTCGATTCCTTGCAATATCGCCATCATTTTGCTTTTAGAAATGTGCAACACAAGAACATAAACGTTAAGTGCAATTAGTGTAATTTGGTTTGAGAAAAAAAGATGTAATTTTCAGATATTTTAAAGAGATGTGTTTTGAGATACTTTGTTTATATTTAGAACTTAATTTATAATTTGTTATGAGATAAAGAGAATAAAAGAATATTTGTTGTTGTGTCCATTTGTTTTAGTATGATATGCATCACTTTCAGTAATCAATTTTGAAGTAATCTAAAAGAATTCCGATTACGTTACTTTTTTGTAATCTAGTGGATTACATTAATAACTACATTAAATGGCCATGTAATTTGTATTCAGTAACTGATTACATTCCAAAGGGATCTGACCCAACTCTGCCTGTATCTGCATCTTGTCTCAAAATTGATGGAATCTATTTCAGGTTAGACATTGTACATTAGACATTTTTGTTTTTTGTTACTATTATCATCACCGTCTATTCTTTTCTTTGTTCCCAATTAAAATTAGATAGAAAAATAAAAGCAGCTGCAATATTAAAAATTGTCTATATTCTTACTGTGACTCATATTAGAGCCGTATAAACAGACGTGTGTCACCCATTGTGCTTAGTGATGATTTCATTACATTCTGAGCAAAGTAACAGTCAGTTGGTTGTGAAAATAAACTCCTTCTGATGATCCACCAATGATTCCACATTTTGAAGTTATTATTCTCCAGTACATGTTTTTAAAATAAAAGTATAGCCACAAAGTACAACTGATTATTTTCAATGGTCTTAATTTATTATTTTCATTAATAACCATTTAGTAATTGATTTGAAATGACTTTTTTAACACCTTAAAGGCACAGTTTGTATAACAGGCTTTTAATCTCTTGTGAGTCCAAGCGTAGGTCTTCTGTCTATTGTCAGTGTGTTAGCATATGTTGTTTAGCATACTTGTAAAAGACTGGAAAAATACTGTTTTCCCATAATGAAAAGATAAAAACATGCAAAAATGTTTTAATTTGTAATTCAAATTACACATATACAAGGATTCAGGATATTAGCATTTCATTTTCAGAGACCACAGTCAAAAGAACACCAAGAGAGAGGAAAAGAAAAACAAAAAAACAAAACAAAAACAAAACTACAATCTGTACATATTTCAGTTTACAGTGAATAGCCATTTGAGAGTACCAGAGAACACTAAGGCGAATCATCAGCAGACAGAAGAAACATGACCTTTGTTGTATTTAATCCACCACAGCAGAGTATCGAGAAATATCTTTGCTACAAAACACAGACTGATGACTCCCTTTATTAGCAATCAGCTGCATAAGTTACATTGTGATAAAAGTAAAACAAAGAACAGAAGGTATCTATCTAGAGGCGAGCATTACTGTACACATCTTCACATCAGCTTTGGAAAACCAAAAAAAAAAATATCAGCTCTTTTGTACAGCTCTGGGTTTTATGAAATGTTTATCAAGCCTTACTTTTTACTAAACATGTAATGTTTGTCCTGAGGGTGGCACTGGACTTAATAAAATCAAAAGCATTAAGCCGGCCGTACACTACATAATGATGCGATACGAATCTATGTTTGGCACAGTTGTGGAAAAATGCATGCCGTATTTCAGCATGTATAGAGTAAATGTGTTCGGATCTTGCTTGTTGCTCAGATGAGACCACATTGTAACAATACGGACATGTTCAAAAATACATTGATGGACCAATTCTGTATTACATCATGATGCATATTACATGGTGTTACATACATGTTATTGCAAGCAGAGAGGCATGCACATATTCACAGGAGCATACAGGCGTGCACACATACAGGCAGGCAAACACAGACACACACACTACACATTCGCACTTCACACACACACACACACGTAATGACACACTCCCCTGTGGCCAAATACAACAAAAGCTCCACCAAACTTCTATTAAGAATTATTGTGAAGTGGAGACAGATGTTTTCATTGTTGAAACCCTGAATGGGAGCAGCCGAAAGAAAGATAAAAAAAAAAAAAGGACCCAAATTCCAAGGTGTGCACATTCATGTGCACACCTTGGAATTTGGGTCCAGGACACATCCACATAGTGGCAGCAGAGAGGAACATTACAGAAAAAAAAGTATAGCTCTCGAAATGCTGTTGCGTGGTGAGATTAAATTGTGCATGAAATCAATAATTAAATAATTTTGGCGGTTCATACGGGCAAGTTATTCATTCCAACATCTGGGGAAAGGCTGGTCTGAGGTGATGACTCACAAGCATGTATCTCTCTTCTGGCACATTCACACAAAGACGCGAAGTGGCTGAAGCTGGTTAATGTAGCAGATTCTCAAAAATGTCTGTGAAACGACAGAGAAGGCTCGCTCCAGGGGTCCAAATTCCTGTCTTCAACGCAGGTCGACATAGCCCAGCGGTGGCCAATGCCTGCCGATCGTCCACCGACCCACCATGTCGCAGAGTGCGCCGCCGGTGCACTCTGCGGCTCAGCCCGTCAGAGCCGATCGCCAACCCAACGGGCGAGCTGTCACATGACATAGCCCACACAACCTCAACGCAACTCTGCGACCTCATCACCCGCCATTTCAAGGACCTCAAACTCACATTCCTGTTGCAGCGTCTCCGGGCCATTCATCCTCTCCAGGCACCAGGAACCGAATAACCTCCGATGTTAGCCAGTGGAGGACGGCGGAGGCAAATGGGGCAGTAACGGAGCACTAGTGGAGGTGACACAGTGGCAGCGGAGCCCAACTCTGGCTGGCGTTCGAGCATGAACGTCAAAGATTGTTGAAAAGACCACGATGAACACCAGTGCCGCCCGACCAACGTTGACCCAGCCCCCGCGGAGTCTGGCCGACCCCGGCTCTGGTCGACGTCAATCAACTTTTCAAATGCCAGGCCAATCGTCACAGTGTGACTGAGCCATAAGCAAACAAAATATTCTGTGCTTAAAAAAATGTTTTTCCATGTTTGCTATTATCCACATAAACACACAATAATAATGTCTTTCACATAGTGTGTTATTTTCCCTCTGAATTTACTCATTTGTTCTCTGTGCGCTCAATGTAGCACAGTGCACAAACAAATCAAATATGGAAAAAAAAAATCAATTCATGGGAAGAAACTGTTTCTTGTGCACACACAATAGCATTTTGAGTACTCAATGCAATAAAATGTGGCCCCGTTATATATATATTTTTTCTCTATATCACTCCGGAGCTCTGCATGGAGATGGGGCAATCTGCTATGCAGTTTGCACTCTCCTCCTTCACTGCACAGAGGAAACTACAGTCGCACCAAATAATGTATGCTGTTATTCTGCGGTTCTTCTGCAATACGCTGCTGCATTACATTGACACACTTATGGTACGGCAATATTAGAGTGTATCATTGTGTAGTGTATGGTCGGCTTTATCCCTCAAAAAGCATTCAAATTTAGAGTAAATTCTGCTTTCCGACAAGAAGGTTCCTGGTTCAAGGCCACTCACGCCCCATTCTCCTTGTACATCTGTAGGTGTCAAATCAATATGCAGATCAATACCAGCTGATGTGATAACCCCGAGCAAAACAAGGAGAAGCCAAAAGAAATGAGTACATTTTAATACTTTGTTGATGGGAAATGTCCTTTGCACCTTTGCATAGTTCAAAACAACAACAACAAAAAGACTGCAATGTGTGCAACTGCTTTACTGAAAAATATTCTTGCACTTCACATTTGTCAGCTTGAATTGTTTGAAAGTTATACATGTGGAAATCATATTTGACATCTGATCCTGCATCTGAATATAAGTTTATTTGATTCACCGTTTTGACTGTCCCCAACATGGCCAAATATTAGTGCTTTTAAAAATACAATCCAAAAAAAGGGTTTGCTGAAATTACACAAGATATACTTCTCTCATAATCATTATTTGTTTCTCAATTTGTTTTGTTCAAGGAAGCAATTCTGATTCATTTCAAAAAGTCTTAATTTTCTTTATTTGTCATATTGAATTTTTAGTGCTCATTCTTCTGTTCAAACTGTGGGGAAGAGATGTTTAAAGAAAAAGCCACATGTTTCAACTCGGACACTCAGAGAGCATACCTCGAGTTTGACAGTTTTCTGTTGACGTTTGTGTTGGCATTTTCCCTTTATGCTTTTCATTTTCATTGTGACAACATTATTCCTTTGATGCGTGCTCTGAGATTCTGATTTCTGTCCTTTGATCCTGATCGCTGACCTATGATCCTGATTGCTGAGCTTTGATCCTGATCTCTCATTTTTTATTGCTAATCTTTGATCCTAATCATTCATTTTTGATCCGGATTGCTGCCCTTTGAACCTCATCAAGGAGGAGGTTATGTTTCTGTTGCCGTTTGTCTGTCTGTCTGATTTGCTTTGATCTTATAATCAGGATTGGGGGAGGGGGGTGATCATGCTTTTATCTTTGATCCTTATTGCAGATCTTAGATTCTGAATGCATTGACCCTATAATCAGAATGAACAGAATCAGGATCAAAGATAATCAGAAGTAAATGTCATGTCAGATCTACGGACTCTTTTAAGTTACTCAGTTACAGGTCCTTTACGATTGTCAGTTATAACCAGTTAGATACTTTGCTACTGGTACTTTAAATTTCTTAGTTACTCTAAGTTACAGTTACTGAGTTACTGTATCTGCAACAAAGTAGACACTTAACTAAGTTTGTTATGTGGTTACTTCTATAGTTACCATTAGTCAGTCAGTTATTATTACACTGAAGTTAAGAACAAGATCTGTCCCTTGTGCCGGAACTGCATCGAAAATGAATGAGCTTTTCCTTTACCCAGTGTCTACCTCTCCTCCAAATTTAATTAAAACTGTTTTTTTGGCAATATCCTGCAACAACAACAGACAAACAGCAACAAAATACATCCTTGGCGAGGTTGTTATTACCTCGTGGAGGTACTTATGTAATTTACTGATAGCCAGAGGTCTCTGTGGACCTATCAACATAAAAAAGGGAAGGGGGGTGAATGGGTCCAAAGTCTATTCAGTATCACTGGGATAAATACAGGGTCCCATTGTCTGGCTACAAGTCTCTGATCTGTGTGGCAATGACTCGAATAGTTCACATGTACTTACTGCTATGTCTGTCTGTCTGTTATCGCTCTCTCGGTCTGTGCATGTCCACCATGTTTTGGATGCGGTCTACTTATGCTTGGGTCTATCTTGGACTGGTTGTAACCGCCCTTAGTCCCTTTTGTAATAGGTCCTATATAGGGCCTCAGGGGATGACATTCACATTTAGAAACTTTATATTGCTTGATTGGAGTTTTAATTTGTCCTTCAGGGGATGTGCCTCAAACAGCACCTAGACAATCAAAATTTTCATAAACTTTCTCTCAGTCTAAAACACATAAAAACACCTCACAAATTGAAAGGTCAGCGTGTGGAGCACAAATGTGTATCAAACAGTTCTCGTGTTGATGAGAACATTTATGCAGTTTAACTTGTATTCTTGTAAATATTAACACCACTGACAGTCAATTTAAAGCACCATAACACTTTAATATGTAATCAGCGTCCTATCAGCACTACGGACAGCTCACCTTAAAATGTGTTTATCAGTATGGACATGCATATTTCTTTATCTCGCAATTTGTTTTGGAAAGCACGTAAAAAGCAAACAAACAAAAAAAACTAGCAATACACTCTGAGAGCGCATACATCCACCAAGATTCAACAGTCTGCTGTTTACATCGCTGATATTTATCATTTTTCTTTTTCTTATTCATTGTTAGAGGGTGATTCTTTTGACTGTTTTTCTACAATTCTTAGATCCTGGTTATTGCTGTTTAATCCTAATCTTTGTTGCTGATCACCAAGTTTTGATCATGATAACTGACCTTTGATATTGATCACTCATCTTTGAGCCTGATTGCTGAACTTTGATTTTTTTAACCTTGCTAGTTATATTTTCATTGCCTTTTGTTTGTCTGTGTTTCTCTCTGCCTGTTCTGCCTTGATCCTTTAATCAGGATCAACGCAATCACAATTTAAGGCTTAATCTGTGATCTTTGATAAATCATAATCCCTTTTATTTCGATCCTGCTTTTGATATTTGATCCTAATTCCTTTGATCCTTATCACTAAATTTAGATCCTAATTGCTGATTGCTTTGATCTTCTAACCAGGACCAAGAGTACAAGAATCAAATATCAAAGGCAGGCTCAGATTAAAAGAGATCAAGATTAAATATTAAAGATTCACAGATCAAGGCTCAAAATCATGTTTTTGATCAGCATCAAAGAAGTCAGGATCAAAGATCAAAGGTAGAATCAGGATCAAAGATTAATGGTTCAGGGCAGTATCCACCCCTTTGTCTGGTTCTGCACAAAATTAACCAGCTCTTCTTTGACCCAAGGTCTACCTCTCCATCACATTTCACTGAAATCCATTCACCTTCTTTTGAGATATCCTGTTGTCAGTTAGCCAGACAAACAACAACAAAAACATAACCTCCTCAGCGGCAAGCAGCCATGGTCTTCAGATCTAATGTGTTGCCACATTCAAAGTTGAGTTGAAATTAAACTCGATAGATCTGATAATAATAATAATAATAATAATAATAACAATAATAGAAACACCCAGAGCTGTACAGTAAAGCCATATAATTTTGCTGGTAGTATCATCCAAGGCTCATCATAGTCGGCATTGTCCTTCATAGTGTCCCATCCAGTGTTTCTCTGTGGAAATGACTCGCACTCACAAACATACATCCAGGTAATAAGAACCCAAACATACACTCATTATCATGGCGAAGTGCTCCTCCATGTTGCAGTTGCAAAACACTGTGAGCGCTTTAAAGCAACGCACACGATCAAGACTGAACACAATCAAAAGAATGTACAAAAAGGCACGTTTGACCCCAGTGCTCTTGTACTGTGAGATTCAAGTGTAAATGAGCATCTGTAGCATGGCTGTCGTAGCTCTTCATCATCACAGGGACAACACCCCCACTGAGATCACTGCTCTGGCTGCTCAAAATAGTTAGCATGGTGGCTAAAGCTCTGGTGATAATGTCCATTAGCCTCAGTGCTAATTGGTGCTAAGCCAGGAGTCAGCTTGGTCTCTAGTGTTAGCAAATCTCCTCAAGAGGAAGCAAGTCTCTTTACAAGCCATTACATAGTAATCCGGATGTGCCACTTGTGCATCCCCATCCATCCCGTGTGTTTACCCCATTTCCTCTTTGTGTATCCCCACCCCTGTGAGCCCTGTAGCATGGTTGGGGTGGAGGTTGTTGTTACGGGAAGGTTTGAGGGCACTAATCATCCCCTCCTCCGTACAGGTCAGCCAGCTTGCGGAAACGTGGCCCCCAGTCGCCAAGGTAGTCGTAGTCCTGGTCTCCACAGCTGGAGGAAGAGTGTAGGGAGCTGAGCGAGCCAGCAGTGGAGCCGCTACCCTCGTAGTCGAACACCAGCAAGGAGTCATAGGGGGGAGCGGTGGGGTCATTGTCTGCTGCCTTTAAGCCCTGCAATGACAGGAACAGAGGCGACGGGAAATTTAGCAGAGAACAATGCAATAGTCGTAAAGAGAGAGAGCGCAGTGATGTCTCGCTCCAACTATTGCTACACTGTCAGAGTGTGGAGGAGTGCACAGGAAATAGAACGGTCGTGTTTTATTAAAGTGTCTGACGGGAAGGTGAGCACAGTGCATCGTAGTGGCAAATAAAAGTGGTTAGAGAGGGCAGCCATGTCAAGATCTGCATTGCAAATCCGCTCCTACTTTTAGATTGTCAGAGTACTGAGCAGTGCACATTATTGTCTACAGACAGCTAATACAAGATCAGAATGCTTGGACTTTTGTTGACGGTGTGTGAATGAAAAGAGAAGGAGGATTTGCCGAAGGCAGATTACAGAATAAGAACTGAAAAGAAGGACTTTCAATAACGAGTCTCAAAAAATCCTGTTCATTTTTTTTTGTTTTGTTTTTAAGCTGTGTAAATAAAACTGTGGGGAAGAAGCTAAATTTGCACTCTGATAATTAAAATTTTAATTTTTGCAAAGTGACGTTGCATTTGAGCAAGACAATCCCAACAACACAACAGTTAAGTATTGACTTTGTGTTGGCAGCAAACAGCAAACATACGTAACAGCAGAAAACAGTATTCTTATTCTTAATTTACAGTATTTGATAAGTGACAAGAAAATGTGAAATAAAGGCTTGCCTCTTACTTACTTAGCCTTTATGAAAATAATGGTCTATTTCTCTATGTAAATGAGTTTTTTTTTTAAATGGTTGTTTACTTTTTAAGGTCACTGTGCAGCAGTACTGGATTAGGTTGAGTAGAGCCCCTTTCCCACAATGAACTGGCTAGAGTCATGAGAAAACAATCTACTTGGAAACGGCAGAGGTTTGAAACTCCCACATAATTTTTTTTCTTCCTGGAGGATTTCTCGATTAATCTGTTCCTACCTTCAAGAAAGTCTTTTATCCTTTTAATTCAATGTGTGAAACTTGTAATGAGAGCCCTTTGGAACATAAAGCGCAAAAATCAAAGCAGATGATAATTGGAAACAATCCAAAATGAAGTAAGTCAGAACGGGATGGTACGGAACAAGACACATCAAGGGCCCTATCTGGATGATGTATGGCACACGGTATAAAGCATATAGCGTAAGTGTATTTGAGGCATGTCCAACTACACTTTGCTATTTACAGGGCATGTAACATGAACACAAAGCAGGGCGCGGGGCGCAAAGGAGTTGTATTTCGTCAATTTGTCATGGGAAAGTTTGATCATATTACCCCAATCTTGGCCTCCCTCCACTGGCTTCCTGTCCATGTGAGGTCTGATTTTAAGGTCTTGTTATTAACATAAAAAATCCTTCATGGACTAGCCCCTGCCTACTTGGCTGATCTAATAAAACCTTATTTACCAGCCCACGCTCTGCGTTCTCAGGATGCAGGACTGCTGTGTGTCCCAAAGGTAAAGAAGAAGTCAGCAGGTCACAGAGCCTTTTCTTATCGTTCACCTGTTCTGTGGAAGAGTCTGCCTGCTGAGATAAGGCAGTCTGACTGTGTGGATTCATTCAAATCCAGATTAAAGACTTATCTGTTCTCTCTTGCGTATGACTAACATAGATTTGGTGAAAATAAAATACTTCTCCCCTCAAACCAGCAATTTATGTTGCTGCTACTAGTAGAGCTGGACACAGTTTCACAGCATCTAAATTCTGGGAATGGAGCCTATCCCAGCAATAATTGGGTGAGAGGCATGCTACACCCTGGACAGGCTGCCAATCTAT
>OMMV01100140.1:0-17510 GCA_900302635.1 Chatrabus melanurus
GACATGTTGTAACTGTAAGTAAAGTTATTGTTAATTAAAGTTAGTGTTAATTAACGTTAGTGTTAATTAACATTAGTGTTAATTAATGTTAGTATTGATTAACATTAGTGTTAATTAATGTTAGTGTTGATTAACGTTAGTTTTGTTTAACGTTAGTTTTGATTAATTAACATAAGTGTTAATTAATGTTAGTATTGATTAACTTTAGTGTTGATTAATGTTAGTGTTGATTAACGTTAGTTTTGTTTAATGTTAGTATTGATTAACATTAGTGTTAATTGATGTTAGTATCGATTAACGTTAGTGTTGATTAACGTTAATTAACGTTAGTAACAGAACTGTGTGAGTTTTGTTTTACCTGGCCAGCATGACATTTTTGTGACCCAACGATTCATCAATTAATCATAAATTGAACACTGAAATCATTTTTTATTATTATTTATTCTCTATATATTTATCTAGTTTTTTTTATTGAAGCCCGGTACTTGAATGCACCTGAATTTCATTGTATGTTTGTACAATGACAATAAAGAAATAAGAAATCTAATCTAATCTAATCTGTTAGCTGCAGCTCTACTGAGACCAACCAAAGTATCTCGTTTTTCACTTCCAATTAGCTATAAGAGCTGAAAGAACACATTCACGCTGCAGAAATGGTCCAAATTAAGATGCAATATGAGTGGTTGAGCTCCACTGGCATCAGTTCGGTTCCCTTTTGCTTTATTGTTGGATCCAATTCACTGAGAGTCCACGCGGACGGCTTGGACCTTCTGGACCGAGACGCAACATCAACACAGCGTCAACACAATGTCAACACAAACACCACGTGCACCATTCACCCCAGAAACGCACTCAAAGAACGCCCAACAATGATCAAGCTTCTTATCTCGAATGGCAAACTGAGACTATTGGAGCTTCAAAGACAGACGCTGGAACTTTTTTTTGGAACTTTTCCAGCCATACATATTCTCCGTTGTTGCTCTGGGTGGTTGATGACTAAGATATTCCCGTTTCAGCAGAAGGCCTTGAGGTCTAAACTAAAGGAGATACATTTTCGAGAAACTGTCAAGCTTTTTTCTTTGGCAGAGTAATTACATGAGTTTGATAAGCAGCAGGTATTCCACAGCATCATTATCCAGCCACACTGATATATTATTTTTTCCAATGAAGCAGTTTATCACCTACTGCACTAAAAAAAAGGAGAGCTTCAAGCAAATATTGTGTTTAAAAACCAAAGCCAGCGACAGACATTTAAGTAAGGTAGTCCAGACGGCCTTCCCCTCCCCACTTAGATCCTGCAGCTCCTCCAGGGATTCCACAGTGTTCCCAGGCCAGATGGGACATAATCACTCCAGAGTGTTCTGGGTCTCCTCCCGTTTGGGCAAGCCTGGAAAACCTTCAAAAGAAGGCATCTAGGAGGCACAGTCAGAATCCCAAACCACCTCGAGTGGGTCCAACACGAGGGAGCATCGGTTCTGCTCCGAGCTCCTGCCAGATGTCAGAACTCCTCACCCCGTCTCTGAGGGGGAGTCCAGTAAACCCTGCAAAGGAAACTAAATTTGGTGATCTCCATGCAGCCTCGTTTCTTTACTCATTATCCAAATTTCTTAAATTATTGAGGGTTGGAACGGGTAAACTGAGAACCTCGAGATCCAGCTCACCGCATTTTTGAGCGTGACAGTCCAAAGCAACACCCACATTCCCGACAATGCTGCCGAGATACATCTACCAGTCTCTCACTCCATGTTTTCCTCACTTGTGAACACGATCCCAACATGTTTAAAATCCTTCACTTGGGCCAACAGCTCACTGAAAACCTAAAGAGAGCAATTCAGCATCAACTGGCAGAGCATCATGGCCTCAGCTTGAAGGCGATGATTCTGAATGCAACCAAGACCAATGAGCACGAGACCTGTAAAAATCTATGATGCGATCCCGGCTCCTTCCTCACAGAAGTGTTCCAAACCTTCGAGAGTCTGCCAGTGAAAATCACAAACAGAATCCTGATCTGATGGATTCCAGAGTTCTGCCTGATCACCACTCATCTTCCATAAAAGGCCACTTATAATATCAAATAAATACCAGTTAATAAGAGGTAATGGTAAAAAATTATGAGGTAAAACAGTTCCTCTCCACACCCTGAGGTGGAGCTGTGATGCTCTGAGGACTCCATTTATCTGGCCTCCTATCTTTTGTGGGAGAAAAAAAAATCAAGCTACAATTTCAAATCTCTCATGGTTACGCATATATTAGAACACTATTTAAACTCAAGGTGATACTGTCTTTGACCTACTTTTTCTAATTCAAAGTTCACAGTGTTAGTACTTTATAATTCAAAATGTCAAGCTGCACTTTTTGAATCACACGTTCTTTGATCAATTATGTCACTATTAAAGCTCAAGGTCATACTTCTGTTTCTGACAAGAGGTTTTGAGAGGACAGCAACCACAGAGAATGCCATGAATAATGTTTTTGAAATTAATCGAGCTATACTTTGCAAATTGTTTATATTTGCACATACTGGGTAAACTATGATGCTATTGAAGCTCAAGGTCATACTCATATTTTTTGTTTGTTTGTTTGTTTATTTGTTTTACAGAGCATGATATGGATGCTTCATCAAAAAAAATCAAGCTACACTTTTGAAATGTCTTATGTTTAAGCATCTTTGGCTAATCTAGGATGCTGTTGAAGCTCAAGGCCATTCTTCAGTTTTCAATTACTTTTTAATTGATCAATTTCTGAGATAAAAAATGTGACTGGCTTATCTTTTTTAAATGAGTTACACTTTTCAGATTTCTTATGTATAAGCATCTTTGGATAATTTAGGATGCTATTGAAGCTCAAGGTCATACTCTAATTTTAGTCTACTTTTTAAAAAATCATTTTCATGGAGAACAATGTCAATTCTTTATGTTTTTAAAAAAAAATTAGGTTACACTTTTCAAATTGTTCATGTTTAAGCAGTTTTAAATTAAATTGAGATGTCATTAACATCATACTCTTTGTTTTAGCCTAGTTTTTTGACAGGTCAAAGGTCACAGAGAATGACATGTCATCTTTTGAAAAAAAAAATTGAGCTTCCTTTTTCTTATCAATTATGTTTAATCATTAGATGCTCGTTAAGCTTAATGTCAAACTCATGTTTGTGATACACTTTTTGTAGATTGAACATCAAAGGGAATTTTAACACCAAATCAAACTTTCTAGAAATTCTAATTGCATAACTTAGGTCAGTACTGAAGCTCAAGGTCAGGCTCCACTTTTTTAATGTAGTTTCTGACATGAGGGAACTTTTGAAAAAAATCAAGCTACATGTTAATGTTTATATATTGTTGAATAATTTAGAACACTGAAACCATTAGTGTTTTTGGTCTTGTAATGAAAGGTCAAAGGTTACAGAGAACTACATGAAAACCAAGCTTTTCAAATTGTTCATGTCTAATCTCAACTTTCCTGATTTTGACCCAATTAATAAGGTGTTATAGATATTGTTACATTTTGAATTCTATCATAGCCATTAATATTTATTTGTATTTTTATGTGTATCTAAGATGACAGAAATATGTGGAACAGTGCACAAGTACCAACTTTGTTAATTCCATATGCTGATTATATGTTGTGGATCTTGTTGAAAAAAAAATCCAATAATCCACCAGCTCCAGTTTGGACATGTAGACTTTTTTCATGTATAAACCACTAAAAAGGGGAAGGGGAGAAAAAGCTCCAGCAGTGCTGAGATGATGCTTGTTTCCTTTCTTACCGCTTGAGTTCTTCCCGCAGATGAGGTGCTGGTAGGGCTGCAGCAGACCCCAGATCTCCGAGTCGTTGTTGATCGCCTGCTCCAGAGACTCCATCGTAAACTTGGGGATGCCGTTGTCCCTCTCCACCAGCGCGCTGCGCAGGACGCGGCTGAATACCTCTCTGAACAGACTCTCCATGCAGGCGGTCAGGTAAATGGCTGCGTGCTCGTGGATCCTCAGCGCCACCCGACTATCCACCATCCACCTGAAGAACTTCCCCACTGAGAAGACGAGCCCGCAGCGCGCGGACTTGCCTCGGCTGAACTTGTCCCCGGTGCTCATGTTGTAGAGGGACAGCGCGCTGAGAGCCGCCGCGATGCAGTTGACGGAGATGGTCCATGACAGCACCACCTTGATGGCGCTCTGGATCTCGTGCTTGGTGCACTTGGCGTAGCGCAGGCTGAGCCGCTGCGCCTCGCGGGCCACCCTGACCAGAGCGCGGCTGATGAGAGCCGACAGCCGCGCCAGGACCTCCGCAGGCGGGTTCCCCACCATCAAGTCCTCGTCTTTCCTCAGTGCGCCCTCCACCTCGCCCAAGCTCCATGGCGCGTCCTCCAGCTCGGGCAGCTTTGCGCACTGACCCGAGCACTCCAGAATCTCAGTGTCCTCCGCCAGGACGGTGTTGACTGTGTCCAAACTGTTGTGTCTGCTGTGCATGGATTCCGTCAGATGCCAGCAGTTGCCCCCATGCGAGAAGGACGGGTGCGTGTCGGAGCAGCACAGCGACACGCTGGACGACCTGACCGAGTCCGCGGCTCCACCATAACCCGAATCAAGCGTCAAATCCTCCAGCGTCCTCACGACTGTCTTACCCTTGCCTGCCATGTCTGCACCGCATACTGTTGGGTCTGCTTGGTTTCTGCCACAAAGTCGCTCGGTGCCGTGTCTCTGCGGGTATTTCCACCAAACATCAAAGAGTTCAGTGACGACAGAGACTTTTTTTCCCTCCCTGAAGTGGACGGACGTCTTCGATCTGTCCACAACTTCGTGCGTAACAGGAGCGCGCACAGACCGTCAGCTGCATCAAGCGCAGTACGGGCAGGACTCTGATGGAGAGGAGGAGTCTGCAGCTCCGCGGCCCCAAACGAGCCAATCCGCATCTCCATCAGCTTTGACTGACAGGCACGACCGGCTACCTTTCAGCAAAGGTTACCTGCTGCTGAGGAACAAGAACTGCAGAATCAGAGGCGCAACAAAAGCTCTTATTTGTGCTGCTGGCGCTGCAGTGATGGACGCACACTGGACTCATGCATGGTAAAAATGAATAGAAGACTATTTCTGCCAAGTGAAATAAAAAAAATATCCATAGCACGCATTTTGAAGCAAGTCGTGCTTCCTCACATTATGAAATAATAACGCTTAAAACTAGGAGATAGTAAGTCATAAACATGACAGAATAAGTCATAATTATGTAATATAAGTCATAATTACACGATAGTAAATTATATAATTCAGGTGAATCATTTTTACAAGATAGTAAATCACAATTGAGATGCTATATCATAATTATGTCATCTGTCATATGAGATATTAACTCATAATTATAATATCTAAGTCATAATTACAAGATAGTAGGTTAGGATGGCACAATTTAGCCCATATTTATGAACTAGTGAGTCATTTTTATGAAATAGTATGTCATTATTACAAGAGAGTAAATCATAATTGAGATGATATATATATATATTAAGTCATAATTATAAAATCTAAGCCATATTTACAAAATACTATCATAATTATGACGTAGCTAAAATGATAAAATTGTAAGTCATAATTATGAGAATCAGCCAGAATTATGAGTTAGAAAATCCTATAAGATACTAAGTCATAATTATGACATAGTAAGTCATAATTACAAGGCAATAAGTCATGAGGTCATCAGTTCTAATTATAACACACTGTATCATAATTATGAGAAAGTTTTTTTATTTTAGCTTTGCCATTGAAAAGACAGATCACTGTCAAATTATTAAAGTCAACTACATAAGTATAAATCTTTATGTGGAAAGAAAAAGAATCACGTTGTGGTCAGTTTTCCAAACTTCTAATTTGTGGGTTTGTGCCCGAGTGCCAGCTGTTCTGAGTTCAGGAGGCTTTGGCTTTCCTGTGGACCACCATCAGATCTCCATCAGTGTTTGACTTTGGCACACACACACACACTGCTTGGAGCTCTTTGGAACCACACAGGGAACTCCTCCACTGTGCGGAGGTGACCTGCTGTAGTCGCTCCGGGGTCCAGCTGCACTCCAACGTCAGAAACCTATGTATTTTACACCATGAAACGGTTTGTTAGGCAATAAAAGCAGAGTGAGTGAGTCGAATTGTCAGGGCATGCTGGGCGGAACAGTTGGTGGAATGATGATTCATCTTTCTGGTGCTTCTCCTTGTACATCTGAGTTGGAGCAACCATCTGTCCACAGTGCCACGCCAGAGGCTCTTTCATATTTTCGAAGCATGACACTACACAATCCACGCCAAAACTGAAAACTTGCTACACTGGAATCAACCTACACCATTTGGGAAGTGTAAGAAGTGCTGTTTAAAAAAGTGTGTACTGCACACCGTGCCAGGAAGAGTTTTTAAAAAGTGGCAGCCAGTAACAGGAGCAGACAGGATGATTTATGTCGTACAGCACATTTATCAAACTCAAAGCCCTCAGCTCACAACGCCCACACCATTAACTCCAAAACCAAGTCAAATGATTGATTTAACGCAGCCCTGGAGATTATGTTTGCCATTTTATCCATTGCAATACCAACATTCAACATTAGGGGCACTCTATATCACACTTGTACCTAGCAGCAGATCATACTGTATTTTACGGGATATTTACATTTGACTGTATAATTATACAGTCAAATTGCCTGTCGCCATGGAGAACACTTTTCAATGTTGTACATGGTGCCAAATTTCTTCAGCTTGGTGCTGAATCCTCTCATTCACATGCGCACCTCTTCCTCTCTTTCCTTTATGCCCCTGCTGGCTTTCCAGCTCTGCCTCTTCACCTGTTCGTGCCGAACATTACCGTTTTCCCGTTCTCTTCCACACAGACCAACCGACTGAATTTAATTTCTGAATGTGTTCTCATCGACTACTTTCCTAACAAACATTACTAGAAAACCACAGCAGCTTCAGGAGCAACTGCACGTCAACGCTGTGCTAAGTCATAACCAAATCCTTGTAGCGATTGGTCGCTGCTTCTCAGCTCACAAGATAAACTGACAATCAGACCCTTTTTTTTCCATAGCGCAATACTGCCCTCTTGTGGTTGTAATAAAAACAGTAAATACATGCCAAGATGCACACTTTGCCTCACATTACATTTATATCACATCTAACAGAGAAAAATAAGGTATTAATTACAATTATAATCAAGAAATAGGAGTGCATTGATAAATTTTCTGGTCTCCGGCACTCTGAAGCGAGGCGGTATATCTGGCTGACTATCTCAGGTGAGAGTGCTGGAGGTGGGCAGCTGTCGGATGCTTCTCCACACACTCTCGGCTCTTCACTTAATAAACCTTGGTTGCCTGGTAACAGTAAAACCATCATGAGTTTCTAGGCAGGGTGATAGATTATTAGTAGTTTGCCAGCTGAATGAGTTAGTCCTCACTTATTATGTGCAGTCACATTCTGTTATTTTGTTCCAAATCAAATCACCTGCTTATGAGCATTTCACAATTTCTAATCTTTTTGGTTTGGTTATGTAATATATTTATAATAACGTAGTTTACTGTTATTTAGAGTAGGTTTATCATACAAACATAATAATATGTTTCTTATACTTTTACAATTGAAATTATTGTATTATTATGTTATAAAATACCCAATAGACCAGTGCATCATCCAGTATTAACCTGATCTTAATCATTTCTAAAGATACAGTATATAAAATACAGTAAATTATCCACAGACATCATGCAGACTATTTAGTGTAATGTATACTGCCACCTTGTGGCTACAGGATGACACTTTTCCCGCAGTGGAACTCTGAGCTGCTTTTTTGCTTATTAATGTAAACCTAATTTATATAATAAAATATCGTGGCGCATTGTTTTATTTATATTCATATAAAATTAAGTCTAAATAAATTATGTACAAAATCTTGATAATAATGATAATAATAATGCAACATTTACAATAGTATAATCATGCATTGATAATGGATGTTGTTGTTGTTTTTGTTATTATAAACCAGGCTAAATATTCAAATATTACCTGGAATTTCACTTTAATGATGCTGTATCTTCCAGAATATTTTCCCTCACTGCTGGCTTTCAGTCAAGATATTCCTGTTTTATAACTACAACATGTGGAAGCCCGTTTATGACTGTCAAAAATAAATAGTATACACTATACAGTTTTTCACTCTTATTATTAAATCTCACAGCTATTATACTAAGTCATAATTATCACATACTAAATCAGAGAAGCCATAACTCATAATCACAATCATGAGCTATTATGTCATCATGAGATTAGTCAGAACAATGTAATGCTAAGCGATAATTATGAGATATTAAGTCATTTGAAATACAAAGTCACAATTATGAAATACTCCCTCATATGAAATATTATGTCATGAATGACTAAAGTGTAATTATGAGATATTAAGTCAAGAGATACTACATAATGAGGGAAAAATCATATAGAATACTACATCACAATTATGACATAATAAGTACTAATTATGAGATTCTAACTCATAATTATGAGATACTAGGTCATATCACACAGTATCTATGATACTAAGTTATTAATTTGAGATACTAATATAAGGCATATATTTATATGAAACATAATTATGAAGACAGTATGAGATGCTAAATCCTAATTACAAGTTAAGTAATCATTGTAAGATAAAATATTGAGATAAGTCAAACTCATGAAAGCTTATACTTATTATTTAACATCTTGTAGTTATAAGAACGTTTCCCACAATTATCTTATTTTCATTTAGTCTTATAATTACTACAGTATTTCTTAATTATGATTATATATATATATAAAATCATAATAATGATGACGTAACATGTTGGAATTATGAGTTGCATCCTTCTCTTTTATGTCTCGTAATCACAACTTTGCATCTCTCAGTTAAGAGATAATTAGTCATAAATAAGGGGCATGAATTGGTAATTACGATCATTTTAAGGTGACGTATTTACGTGTTTTTCTTTTCTTTTTTTTTCTTTTTTTGCTGTGAATGAACGGAACATGTGACCATAAGTGTCATAACACCAAGAATAAAGTCGACATTATTATTTGGGGAAAAATCTTTTGACCTTCCTGCTGTTTGTTGTATATTATTCCAGTCGGTGGATAGACATTATCATATTCTAATATTATATATATATATATATTTTTTTTTAATATTATAATGTGTTACACAAGCGCCGAGTGACGCTTCCACTGGGAGCATGCTGCAGAAACGTGACTGCGCAGACGAGCGCACGTGTCGCTTTGGACCAATCACAAACCCCGAAAGCGCTCGTGCGTCCCTCCAGTGGGCGGAGTCACGGCAGTAGGTAGCGGCGCGGCGAGGAGGTAGAAGACCTGTTCGCAGGGGGAAAAAGATAAAAATATCCTAAAATATCCAAAACATTCGGTTTTACAGTGAGCGAAACGAAGCGATCGGAACCGAGAAGCGCTTCTGAGAGCTAAGTATTTGCCTGCGTTCTGTTCGGACGACGACTTTTTGAATATCGCAGTATTTACATAACCAGCTTTTGTGACGCGGAGCAGCCGCGGGCTTTTATACCGTCCTTTCGCATCAGATGCAGCCTAATTTGTTATTACATTCAAAATCTCCGAATTAATAAGCCTAAAGTGACTTAGTGCATGTGGAATTTTGTAATTTTTTTTAAAAACATTTAGATAAACAAGTTATACAACCAGCCAGGCTGTCGCTCGTCGGTGGAGCGGGTCCTAACGCCCGCCGTGTAGCCTCCCGCACGGCTGGAGAAATGCTGCAGCAGAAAACCGTTTTAAAATTCTTTCACATTATGGAAACAAAACTGATAGAGCAAGGTTAAAGCTATAGTCACAAATACAGAACGAACACCTTATTTTTTGGACACTTTTTTTCCAAAGAGTGGAGTGAAGTTTTTCTTTATTTTTTTTAAGAGACTGTTGTAATTTTTCCCAAGAGGAAAAGTACTCTTCCGGTTGAGTAATGGTCGTAAACACGATCCACTGGTTCAGGAAGGGCTTACGGCTCCATGACAATCCATCCCTCAGGGAATCTCTGCTGGGAGCGGATACTGTCCGCTGTGTCTACATTCTGGACCCCTGGTTTGCCGGATCTTCCAACGTTGGGATCAACAGGTGGAGGTGAGAACCAATCCACATCCAACCACCTGCTGGATAGAGATGACAGTGTTCACACAGATGATCTGGTCAGAGGTCCAACACCATGTTCATTACCATGTTTAGAGATATTATGGGCCTGGATGCTGATCCAGCAGCCGGTTTGTCACGTTGTTGACTTTAAAGTCATTCGTATTCTGACAGTAAGCTGTGCACGAACTCGGGTATCGACGGTATGGACGCTCGGCCTTCCAGATGGATGCTTTTCGTTTCCGTTCCTGGGGCAGCAGTGAAGGCACGCCTGTCCTGAAACGTCCGTGTTACGTTTCCAGCGTTATGTAACGGGAACCTCGTGTGACGCAGAGCCGACACGGCGGCCGCTCAGTGTGGCCTTGATTCATTCCGGCGCTTATTTATTCCACGTTTCCGTGTGCAAGAAATAATAAACCTCAGTTTTGCACAGACAAAAAAATAAAAATCAAGAGCCAAGATACTGTCATTATAAAATAAAAATTAAATTTACTTTATCGGGGATTGGGACTGATCTCAGGAGCTACTATCTGTTCTGAAGAGGAACTAGAAGCACTTTCACCCACTGGGGGGCGCTCCCCCGAGAACTAAACACCCCCAAGAGCCTTTTTTCTACGTGCGTTTGCACCGCCAGTCAGAACCCGTTCTTAGCAGGTTCCTATTGTGCAGAGAGAGTCCCTACCCTGAAGTAGGAGCTAAAAAAAGTCCCCCGAAGAGCATTCTAAGAACTATGATCGCCCATAGTTCCTTCTGGTGCGAACACACACAAACGGGGGTACTTTCACCAACTGTTTCGAGAACTATGTAAAGGTCTCTCTGCTGGTGGAACCAGGACAAATTTTTGAAGTGCTGGAGGCCCGACCTTTAAGACAACACTATTAGATGGTCCAGGAACCACTCTGGATCCTTCCGAGTCAGTGTATACAGCAGCAGGAACTAAGCCTGCAGCAGGGACTAGTACCTGTCGTCATTTTATCTGAGAGGTGTTTTTTTTATATGACTTCATAGACTGAATGACGGGGTATAATTTAGCTTGAGCTCAGGTTTGTCTGGAAGGGCGGAGCGGTTCTGGCCTTTCAGTTCTCGCGGGCGAGCCGTTGCCAGCTGACAAACATTACCAGATTCCTCCCACGCCTCGGTGCGCGGTGCAGTTCGGTCAGTGTGTGAGCAGGAAAGCTTTCACTTCTTTGTGACCTACTTTTGCTGCTGCTGCTGCTGCTGCAAAAGTCCTTCGTGATCCGACAAAGCCGCTTCCTGCTCACATCTGTTTTCACGGAATCTTCGTGGGAATCTTCAGAGGAAAGAAATCCAAGCGCGTGTGTGATTAGTATCAGGTTTAGTACCTTTGCAGGATTACTCAAAAACCTGATGCTTTTTCAGAAAACCTGCTGGAATTTTCGTGAGATCACAAAAATCCAGAAAATGCAAAATTGTTCTTGTGGGATAAATCTTTGAAGAGGATTCCGTCAGAATCCGTCACCTCTGCAGATTCATGACTTGTGGGGACGTTCTTCTGAAAGGCCCGAGGCACTAATACTGATGATAAAAACAGAGTTTCTGCTCTGAGAAGTCGGACGGGTCCTTGACAGCTTCCTGGACCATTGGGTCAGTTGGATCTGGGAGTATGGACTGGAGCACAGAACCGCCCTGGGTCCTGATTGACCACCAGGCAGACTTGTGTTCTATCTGCTGCTTCTGTGTCCCCTTGTCCCGCCCAGTCTCTGGGGTTCTGAGGTACCTGCGTACTGGATCAACCGCCGTGTCGGTGGTATCCAAGGATCCCCAGAGAGACCTGGTGCCAAAGACATCCAGGCGTTGTCTTGGGTCCAGGTCTCTTAACCATACAGTAAGACCGAAAGCACCAGAAACCTAAAGACTCGGACCGTCAGCCTCTTGCAGAGATAT
Organism: Chatrabus melanurus; assembly: GCA_900302635.1. NCBI lineage: Eukaryota > Metazoa > Chordata > Actinopteri > Batrachoidiformes > Batrachoididae > Chatrabus > Chatrabus melanurus. The sequence goes on from OMMV01100140.1 coordinate 12,048, forward strand.
CGGCGACGCCATTGACTCCATAAACTTATAGATGTCTCTCGGCCGAGCTTCCAGAGATGTGAAGGGGCGGGGCTTTACCAAAAACACATAAATAAGGTCTAAAAGGTATGGATGTCTCATAGCTGCTCACAATATTGGATTTATTCTGTCCCAGTTCCTTCTTGGTCATCAGAAAAGTGTGAAATGACCCGTCTGGATCCATCTCCCGGATCCTCTTGTAGCCGGGAATAAACTTTGTGGCACAAAATCACCGAAGGCTCGGATCAAAGTCAAAAAAAAAAAAGGATTTTCTCTTCGCTGTCACTTGAAGGGTTCCACCTTTAGTTGCTATAGCAACAGAACGAGAAGCGCGTCACTGCCGCTTCACGTCGCGTGCGGCGAAGGTCACGCGTGGATCCGTCGTGATCGTCCGTCTGCGTTCGTTCATGTGTTTCTGGATGGATCACTGAACACTTAATCATGAAAGCATGTGTGGTCCTTTCAGCTTGGTGAGTTTTTTTTGGTTTGTTTGTTTGTTTTTAAATTGTGAATCACTTGTGACACGTTTTTAAAATACTTGCTCTCGTCCTGGCACAGGTTCTTACTGCAGAGTCTTGAGGACTTGGACTCCAGCCTCCGTAAACTCAACTCTCGTCTCTTTGTGATTCGGGGACAACCCACCGACGTCTTTCCCAGACTTTTCAAGGTGAATTAAAATCAATCGAACTGCGACACAGCGGCGGTGCGTGTCGTCCCGTCGTGTTGTGTCGCTTCGTGTTTTGATGCCACGTTTTGTTTTCTTTTTTGCAGGAGTGGAAGATTACTCGTCTTTCCTACGAGTATGACTCGGAGCCCTTTGGGAAGGAGCGAGATGCAGCTATTAAGAAACTGGCCTCTGAGGCTGGAGTGGAGGTGACGGTCCGCATCTCCCACACCCTCTATGACCTCAACAGGTGAGTTAATGTTCCCCTTTTCCAAAAAAAAAAAGAAAAAGTACGATTTTTAAACAGAGCTGTGGTTATATGCAGTTAAAGATTTGGACATTGACGAAGCTCGAGTTATTTTAGCGCTTTGTTACATGGAGAAAATGAACCCGTTGTAGAAATTACAGCACATTTGTGTATTTTGCTCCCATAAGTTACACAAACTCCATCCTTCAGCCAATGAAATTCTTTTGGTTCCACAGGTTGCTTTTTGCAAAAAGCTTCAACTCGGTCCACCTGCACCGGTTTGTTTGTTTGTTTTAAGTGTTGCTGGTTTCGTAGAGGTGCAGGACTTGCAGGTGCAGTGAAAAATAATCCTCCAAATGAACGCTAACAGTTCGTTCTTTCGTTCTAAACTTTAATCAGGTAACAGTTGGGATGTTGATGTAACTCCTGTGTGATTTAATCTTTGTGCTCCTTTTTTTTTTTCTCCCCATCCTGCAGGATCATAGAGATGAACGGGGGTCAGTCCCCCCTCACCTACAAGCGGTTCCAGACCCTCATCAGTCGGATGGATCCCGTGGAGGTTCCTGCAGAGTCCATCACGACCGAGGTGATGGGGAAATGCACGACTCCGCTCTCCGAAGACCACGATGAGAAGTTTGGGGTCCCGTCCCTGGAGGAGCTGGGTGAGCCAGGTTTTATTGTCCACATCAGGAGGACACACGGAGACTGTTTTGGACGTGGAGACACAAAATGAATTTTATTTTATTTTTTTAACTTGTGCTGAATTTTGGTCCCTGCAGGTTTTGATACTGAAGGTCTGACGTCAGCCGTGTGGCCGGGAGGAGAGACTGAAGCCCTCACGCGACTCGAGAGACATTTGGAGAGGAAGGTCGGGATTTTTTTTCTGTCTCTTTCTCATTGGTCGAAAAGTTAAATTTATTATAACAGTGAAATATTTGACAGAAATGATTTGATCACTTTCTGCTCCTGGGCCGAGACATGAGTCCGTGTGTCGGCGTTCTGATCCGTTCGGACGCAGATTCCGTCTGTAATCACGTGACTGTTGTCCTCAGGCTTGGGTGGCCAACTTTGAGCGTCCCAGAATGAACGCCAACTCGCTGCTGGCGAGCCCCACGGGCCTCAGCCCGTACCTGCGCTTCGGCTGCCTCTCCTGTCGCCTCTTCTACTTCAAACTGTCCGACCTCTACAGGAAGGTGAGTTCAGGTCGTTTTCCCGCTCGCACGCCATGTGTCCATTCCAGCGGCTGACGCACTAACATGCCCCGCCTCTTCGTCAACCCCACCAGGTGAAGAAGAACAGCTCTCCTCCTCTCTCGCTTTACGGCCAGCTGCTGTGGCGCGAGTTCTTCTACACCGCCGCCACCAACAACCCCTGCTTCGACAAGATGGAGGGCAATCCCATCTGCGTCCAGATCCCCTGGGACCGCAACCCCGAGGCGCTGGCCAAGTGGGCGGAGGGCCACAGCGGCTTCCCCTGGATCGACGCCATCATGACCCAGCTGAGGCAGGAGGGCTGGATCCACCACCTGGCCCGACACGCTGTGGCCTGTTTCCTGACGAGAGGAGACCTGTGGATCAGCTGGGAGGAGGGCATGAAGGTAGACGGCCGCCGCCGCCGCATCGCAAATATATTAAAAACACACGTTTAAATTTTCACACGGACCAACGTGATGCCTTCAAATCGTTTCTTTTATCCACCAGACCATTAAAAATGTCAACATTTTTAAAGTACCGTGTAATAGTACCTGTGGGCATGAACGGCTACAGCAATCTGACCTTTGACCCCAATGACCTTGACCTTCACCCAAATGATTGACCTTTGGCTGTGTGCCCCATTTGGTCCAATTCAGGTAGAAAATCAAATAAATTTTTTTTGCCAGCAATTTCGGGGTCAACCTACTAAGTTTGATAGAAATGAGCAAAAACACAATAAACACATAGGCAGACATGACCTTTGACCCCAGTGATCTTGACCTTTGCCATAACAAAACCCTTTAAGTGCAATTCCACCATCTTCCACATGTTTGGTGGAAATCGACCAAAGGACCTGGGTGCAGTAGGGGAACAAACCCGATTTTTCTTTTTAACCTTTGACCCCAGTGACCTTTGCCAAAACAAACCCCTTTATGACATCACGCCATCAAAGAAAAGTCAAACTCTTTGAGTAGCTTTCATTAAAACCTATTTATTAGTTTTCCAGTCAGCAGATAAAGCAGAAGCTGATTGTTGTGTTGTGATTTTGTTTATTTGTGTGTGTGCGTGTGCGTGTGCAGGTGTTTGAGGAGCTGCTGCTGGACGCAGACTGGAGTGTGAACGCCGGCAGCTGGATGTGGCTTTCCTGCAGCTCTTTCTTCCAGCAGTTCTTCCACTGTTACTGTCCCGTGGGCTTCGGCCGACGCACGGACCCCAACGGCGATTACATCCGGTGAGCTTACGGCGGCCGTAAGCTGCCTGTAGACGACTTTTATTTCACTGTAAACGTCAAAAGTTTAGAGGAGGGCGCAGCTGCAAGTGATTAATTTCGAGAAGCGTTTCGAGTGCGACTGTAAACCTGCTCCCCGTCTGCAGCGTGAACGCCGTGTAAAATTTAAGCGTTCCAAGTTTTAGGAGCAGCTTCGGTCATATTTGATGTGGATTAGATGCCGCGTTGCACACGACGTTATAACCCGATGGAGCGTTTAAAAACCGTAAACCTTTGCTTTTTTCAGGCGCTATCTGCCCATTCTGAGGGGATTCCCAGCCAGATACATTTACGATCCCTGGAACGCTCCGGACAGCGTGCAGAAGGCGGCCAAGTGCATCATCGGAGTGCATTACCCCAAACCCATGGTGAACCACGCCGAGGCCAGCCGCCTCAACATCGAGCGAATGAAGCAGATCTACCAGCAGCTGTCCTGCTACAGAGGCCTCGGTAAGGATCACGTGACCGTGATGTCATACAGACTGTGGACATGTGATTGGGCCCACAATCCCAGGAAGTACTCTTTAGGAATATTTCAGTAAAACCTGATACTGTAGCATCAAAACCGCCTGAGAATGACGTGGCATCATCTAGTGGTTCTGGTTTGTACCGTTTGTTCTGGAGATCCTCGACGCTCCACGATCTTTTCGGGTGCAGATTCTCTTCTTTTTTTTGATTTTTACAAGATTTTGAAACCTAATTTTATGTACTTAGAAATTATTATTATTATTATTATTATTTTAATCATTAAAATTCGACTGGGTGGTTAATAACTTGTTGTTCTGTGGTTTGACCAAAGTGCGTGGCAGAGGAAATAAAAAGGCGGTGATTTTAGCTCGCTAGTTAGCACTGCTGCCTTGGTAGCAGTGCTGGAATAATTCTTAGCGGTTCCCTACGCAGTACATGATGAATGTTGCCGTGAGTTCAGTAAAGAGGCGTGAGCGGTGCCGTGGTTTTACTCTTTCAGTCGCTCTTCAGAGACACGCTTTGCACGTTGGGTGGCTTTCCTCCTCTATAATCGGGGTTGTGTGGCGTCGTGGTAACTGAACGCTTTTTTTTGTGACCCAGAAATTCTTAAAATGTTGTTCTCCTGATGAGGCGGTTTGTCGACCTCTTCATCATCGTCACTGGTGGCTCCTCGCTGCAGGAGGACTCTGATCAGGATCGGAGGATCAGGACTAACTTTGCGGTTGTTGTGTCTGCAGGTCTTTTGGCCACCGTTCCGTCCAACTTCAGCGGGAACGGAAACGGCGAGACGTCGTCAGACAGGATGGGATTCTCCACGAGTGATGCTGCAGCAGCGCCCTCTGGTAGGAGGACCGGTGCAGATTTTTCTCTCCGAACGTCGCGGTTCTTCGTGGCGTCGGCTCCGGTCGCTGGCTGAAAAAATGTTTTCCTGTGGTTTTCAGGGTACCAGACGCCGCTTCAGTCCCAGAGCGGCGTGATGATGTTCCTGCAGGGCGATCCAGTGACCGGCTCACACCAGCAGGGTGCGTTGTTTTACGGCACAGTCCTCACGTGCACTCGGTGCTTCACGTGCACATTTTTCTTGAAGAACTCCTGTGCCTGAACCCTGTTTGTCGTTGCAGGTTACCCCGGAACCAGCATGATGTGTTACAGTAAAGGCGTCCAGCAGATCCCTTGGCCGGCACTTCAGAAAGGTGAGCGCATTAAAGCGTGATGATGTCAGAGTCCCAGCGGACTGTGGACTCGGTCCACACGGGCCGCCTCTTTGCTTTGTCACTGCGATTATTCTGAACGCTTAACTTTTCTTTTTTTTTCCCCTCGGCAGCGGAACACTTCACCGGTCAGACGAGCTGCAAACGCCACAGCGACGACTCGGCAAACGGAACCAGCTGCAAAGTCCAGAGACAGAGTCATTAGAAAGGTTGGGTCCCATCAGAACTCTGAGCTGCTTTCAATCAATCAGACACAATTTTCCCCCCGATTTTTATATATTTGAAGATTACTGTGAAAGAACAGGCGGAGTCACAGTGTTTTATTCATAAAACCGCCAAAGTGCCTCATATTATGATTTATTATGTTGTTGAGAGAACGCCACATATTTGGGGGG
>OMMV01100144.1:0-12957 GCA_900302635.1 Chatrabus melanurus
GGCGGTAAAGAGAAATGCACACCAAAGAGTGACAGAGAGGGATGGGAAGGAGTGCAGAAGAGACAGGAAGAGAGATGCAGAATCTCGGAAAGAGGACGAGCAAGGTGCTGTGTTGGACACTGTCGACAAAGCACAGACATTAGATTTGTCCTCGCAGCACTGCAAAGTTGGTAGGAAACCCAACACCGGTATCACTGTCTCAATGACCTGATGAAGGACAACAGACCTGCAGGGAATAGGAGAGGAGAGACACACAGCGCAGGACAGCACAAAGTATCGCCATATAACATACAGTAGCAGCCGAGTACAACGATGCAGTGATGAGCTTCTCTGATTTATATCAGTGTTAACGGGATGATCAGTAGTGTTGTTTACAATATAATAAGGACAAAAAAAGAATGTGTTCTACAACATACTTTATTTGTGTAGGACAGCGAGGTAAATGCTTCTTGCTGTAGATTAGCGGCAAACAATACTTATCACCATATCATCTCTGGTTTTCTGTGTCAACCTCCTTTTCAGTTTCTGGAATGTTGACTTTTGTTAGCTGTGAGGATTTCCAAAGCTGATTTTCTTTGTGCAGAGCATAGCCCCACTCACGAGTGTTTGACCGGTATTGGGTCCAGACCATAGAAGGTGTTGCACTGAGCCAGGAAAAGATACGTTCTGCACTTATTTATCAGGAAGCCTTATGCCATCTGACATAAGGACTTGATTAACTATAGGTAGAACCGATTAGCTTGCTGGTGGACCAACAATTATGATAGTTATGCAGCATTCACCTTACCTCTGATTTGGAGAGGCAGATCTTCGAATTACATAATTTGTGACCCTTGTACGTTGAAGCTACATAAGTGGGACACGGCACAGAGGGCTGCATGAAAGTCCATGTTATGTTTGCTCTTTGTTCTTAAATTCATAAAATTATTGAGTTTGACATTGGGGAGCAGGGTGGCGCAAGCAGTTAGCGTGCTTGTCTCTCAACAAGAAGGTCCCCGGGTCTAGGCCACCCATGCCCCATTCTCCATGTACATCTGGACTGGCATCAGTAAGGGCATCCGGCGTAAAACATGCCAAATCAACATGCAGATCCATACCAGGTCCTGTGTGGCAACCCCGGGCAAAACGAGAGAAGCCAAAAGAAATTGGTTCATTGACTTAAAACATGAATTTCAGTGTTAATTTTGTTTCTTCAAACAGCTTTACTGTTAAAACTTTTGCAAAGCTAACGAGCAACTTTTGTTGCATTGACTAGCTTGTTGGCCAGCTAGCTAGCTGGTTTACCTACTGCTACTGCAGTCAAATGAGTGACAATATTAATGTCTTGATGGTTTCGCTCTCACAGCAAGTGTACCGTCAGGTATAAATTTAACCAGTATTTGTTAATTTTCAGAGTTGACATTTTAAAATCAGAGGTTGTACAAAAGGGTACAAAATATTGTTGTTTCAGTAGTATTGTTTATCCTTGTATTAATTAGTTATGTAGGTATAAGTTTTATTGATACCTCTATAGCTATTTTATGTTAGATGGGGGAGGACCAAGCACAAGCCAAATAGGTTACTGGCCTTGGCTGGGGAAGTAAGTGAGGCATCATTGTAAAGCACTTTGAGCATCTGCTGGATGGAAAAGCGCTATAGAAATATTTATTTATTTTTTGTTCTGTATCCACTTTTTATACAATGTGCGAAATAAAAAAAGAAGAAGAAAAAAGTGGGACTTGTTTGGATTGGAGGCCAAAAAAAAATCAGTTTCAACTTCACCCTGAATGCATCATAACACCTCTTCTTTGTCAGAGATGTTGTTCTTTTATTTATTTATTTTTTGGTTTGCTTCTTGTACTTGCTATCTAATTTCTTCTCCTATATTGACTTCCCCTCTGCCCTTCCTGCTGCTGTGGTTAGTCTTTCATTGCATATTTAGCTTGAAGGTCACAGGGTCATCGAGAGAGGGGGTTGGTGTGCATGCGTAATTTAATAACAACTCTGTTCTCCCAGAGTGTTTTCAAAGAAAAGGCAGGAGTTAAAGATAAATGAAGCATGTTTTAGAGCAGAAGATGGCGCCAAGGTGGCTTCTGGTACACATCTTATGTCATTTATAGTGCACAGAAAGACCTGCATAGTTGTGTTATGCCAACGTATGACAAGAGCAAGTGACATACAAGTGGTAAAATACCGCTGAGCAGGAAGAACTGATGGTTTCTGCTTGAGAGAAGTACTACGCTTTCCATGAATTTATATTGTTTTATGTTTTCATGTTTCCAAGCTCAGAGGCCATAAAAGAACTGAGAGCAGCTTGTCCATCAAGCAGAGGAGAAAAACTACAAATCCCATCAGTCATTCCTGCCTCGTGGAATGCTGGGATTTTTTTTTTTAAGTGACTGCAGGATTTCAATCGAGCTTGAAATGCAACTGGACACTAGAGCCGTCAGACAGAGCAGGGGTGACGTTGTCAAGGTCAATCACTAGCCTGGCATGCCACAGCCACAAATGGCCTGATTGATTTATATAAATCCACTCCTCGCACTGCCATTCTTTATCATCGATTCTACCAACTCCAACTGACTGACAGGAAGGGATTGGAGCTTAGTTTTTGTCTTGTTGTTCAGTAACTATCTTTCTTGTCGAAACACAATCCAGGTCTGAATGAGTGATTTATCACTGTAAAATATTTACAATTTCAACTTGTAACAATCAAAGTCAAATGGATTTGGCATAAGTAGTGGACATGTGTCCAACCATTCGAAACAATCTCTCTCTCTCTATATATCACTGTAAGTGAACTTAGTGGGGGATAAGATGGACCTGTATGGAGTGTTTCAAAAGGCTATCGTCATGTTTTGCGTTGGTCTGTCAGCTGGACCAAAGCTGGATTCATTCATGCTTGTTAGACCAGAGTGACAAAGTAAGAGAGGAGATGCCCCCACCCCCAACAGTTTTTTTTTTTTTCTTTCTTTCTAATGCATTGTCATGTCTGGCTCTTCCTGATCTCTCACTGTTTCTGTCTTGTTTGACCTATATAGCTTGTCTGACTGTGGCCCTTTATTTCTCTTACCTCCCGCTCTTAATGCCTTTGGCACTTTGTCTCAGTGCTGGATTAATGCTGAACTGCATGCGGCAGTGAAGCACTACCCCATCCTCGCCAGCACACAAAAGCACACCCCATCTTTCTTAAGTAGCTTCACACACACTAATGTCTTGCTCTGTCCCCATTTTTTTCCACATTTGCTTCTTCCTACTGATTCTTGGCATTGAGATAGATGACCAAAAAAAAGAAGGGCTATCCAGACACTCTGCGTGCTCAGACAAGCAGGCCAATATTCCTTCAGCAGATTCCTGGCATGCCATAGTAACCTGCTGGATCCTCTTACAAACCTTCCTGGCCCTTGTAGTGGTGCTGGTTTTTATGTATACGTGTATGCGTGTTTCCTCCACTTTACAACTTTTGGTGAGTTTATTTCATGTTTTGTGTCTACAAAGTGCAGTCACCATAACCTGGAATGGATTTGCTGAGAGATTGTTACTCTGTGAAGCAAACATACTCGTCCAAATTCTTGAGCGCTGTCCTCAGTGCTTTGCATCAGCACCAACCGCAGCAGCAATTGACTTTCACATGTGACATGCTTGTGTTTGCAGAATAGCTGCAGCCATATGCCAGAGGGCAATAGATCAATTCCCAGTCAAATGGACAGCTTGTCAGATTGTGTGATTCTGTGTTGATCGTGTCAGCATTCAATCAGGATTTGAATAGAAGTCTGTTGGGGTGCTGTTTTAGATTTCAGTATATTATAATTATAGGCTGTATTGGGATATGTGGTTTTGATACACAGGAAGCAGACTTGGCTGCACAGCCCTGCATTTGACTGTCATTGACACTATGTTCTGTGTCCTTAGTGGGTGATTGATTTTCAGTGTGTATGAATTGTCATGGCCCATGTGTTTAATTTCTAATACATATTGTTTTTTCTTTCACCAATCTCCTCCCCTGTCATCCCTTCATGCAGCAGAGTGGAGAATGTCTGCAGATGCTTTTGGGGCCGGGGGCAGCGATGCCCAGCAAACCCTTCAGTCCTTCTGGCCACGTGTCATGGAGGAGATCAGGAACCTGACTATGGTATGCCTGTTAAATCACAAAGAAACATAAGTGCAAGCAGAATGAACACACGTGGTCAGCCAAGAGTCAAATATATATGTATATACACATAGAAATATAAAAGCAGTCACTGTGTTGTGTTCTTTGTCTCCAACTAAATGCCATCTGTTACTTTCAGAAGGATTTCCGTGTGCAGGAGTTGCCTTTGGCTCGAATCAAGAAAATCATGAAGCTGGATGAGGATGTCAAGGTAAGAGTAGAGCTGAATAAATGAGCTATTTTCCAAAAAAATTAATTGGCGGATATAGCAAGCACCATTTGGCACTTCTCTGGAAAGCTCAGGAATGAAATGCAATTCAAATATCTACTTGAGTCATGACATGCAAAGAATAAGAGTGCCAATGTTACCTTTCAAGCTATTTGGGAATATTTCAGTAATTTAAAACGATTATAGCTTAAATTAAAACTGTGTTGTAAAGCAGGTAGCTCAGTGGATGAGGAGCTAGCCTGCCAATCTGTAGACCTGGGTTTGAATCCTACTCATGCTACCTGTCTGTGTCCTTGGACAAGACACTTAATTGGCATTGTCTCAATCCACCCGACTGTAAATGGGTACCGGCCTTGGCTGGAGAAGTAACCTACATCGGACTGGCATCCCGTCCAGGAGGAGTCGTAGACTCTTATCCATTTCATGGTACGGAATCTGGAAATAAGTACCAGCCCAAAGGGCCTCACTTTTTTAAAGCTGTTTAAAAGCAGTGATAGCTTAGTCTTAATTCTGAAAGTAGTGATTTAACCCAATTTTAGTATTTATCGTTTCATACAGTATGTAATAGCACTTTACATTATTATAATGCCTTGAATCCTGAATGATAATGTTCCTTACTGTGGCATAATCCTTCTGCCACATCCTTAGTTTATGGGTAAATGTGCTCAGGCTGAAAGCTGGTACAGTATATGCTTCTGCCAGTAGCCACGCTGGCTGTGTTTTCGTCAGACCCATCGCCTTCAAAGGCTTTTACTATAGCTTATGTACACTTTTCCGAAAATGAAACAACATCCATGAAATGGAAAAAGACAGCGATGAAAGGGCTGTGATTTTAACACTTCATTGTTGTGTATTTCCTTCTATGCATCATACCCCTTGTTTTATTTTTGGCTGATTCCTGCAGATAAAAATATTGCCACCTATTGTTTCCATAGCCTCGGTTGATGTATTTAATATGTAATTCCAAGATGCACATGTATATCATTTCTACAAATATCCGGGCTTTCAGTCCCTGCTTTTATAAAACTTTATAAACTACAAGCTAATTAAGACATTGCCTTTGATTTTTGATTTTTTTTTTTAAACTTTTGAATGTGAAAATTCTAACGTCAAAGATGGTATAATCAGTCCAATATGGCCAGCCATAATTCTATTTGTGCGATAATGCTGTCGACACGTTTTGTTTAAAATTGGACAGCGCTGACTGGCTAAACATATGCGGCTATGTGCATCTTTGAGTGTGTAATTGATTTTAAAACAATCACGGGAGCGAATGAAGAATTGCTACTTTTGAAGAAGAAGTAAAACTGTTGCTTTTTTTGTTAAACTACAAATGGCGATTTTTCTATCAAACACTTTCAAACATACCAATGGTTAAAATGTTAAGAGGATCTATTTAAAACATTTAATAAAATAAAAGATTAGCACCACGCTCCCAGGATGGATCGTGTTTGGTCACCCTGTGGTGGCCAGCCATGGCTGAGTAGAACACAGGATCAATTCACAATATAACAGAGTGATGTTTGGTAGCTGTGAGTGTGTTTACCCAGGTGTAAAACTCCTCCTTTGTACAGATGATTAGTGCAGAGGCTCCGGTCCTCTTTGCTAAGGCAGCTCAGATCTTCATCACAGAGTTGACGCTCAGAGCATGGATCCACACCGAGGACAACAAGAGGCGCACGCTACAGGTCAGTTTTGCACACATACAGCAATTCTTCTTATCTTCCAGTGAACCAGAACACAGTTGAAGGAACAAACTGGCCTCTGCATTTTCAACAACTCCCTCTCTGTTCTCTTATCCTATTTCTACCACATCATTGTTGGAAATTTCATTTTCATCCATTGTAATCACGTTGCTATTACTTCATCATATTTGCCTACCTTTCACTTCCTTTCTTTCATCACATCCCACATTTTTGTCTCACACCCATCCTTTGAGTGTCTGTGGTTTGTTGCTTTCTATGGACATTTATCATCCAAAGCCCCATACTTATGTCCTTTGGGAATAATTCCTCTATTTTACCTATTTATATTCTTATTTATATATCATATTGGCTTTGAAAGCACAGCCAGGTGGGCACTGGTGACCAACTTTTCCCTCAAGTGCTATTTCACCTCTCTGCTCTCCCAGACTTGAACACAAAATGTAAAATGAGGGAATACTTGAAGAATCAGATTACAGCTTGTCACACCTGGATGTCAGGAGAGCAAACTGTGGAGCAGAACACAAAAGACTTTAAATCCACTTTATCCATTCACATAATCTCTGAGAGATTAGCGGACTATAGATATGTTTATGTGTGCAAAGTTTGGAAGGAGTTTATTTGAACAGTGACTTTGACAACATTGGTTTTGCTATTGTCTTGGTCTGCTTATGTATGAAGTTTTTTTGTTTTTGTTTTTTTTTTAAGTTGTGAAATTCTCTGAAATCTATCCTGTGTGTTTCACATGGAAACGTCAGTTACTATAAGTTTCATTATTGTTCCACCAGTGACTCATTCTGTGCTGGTGATGCTTCATCTCATGAATATGTGGCTTTCTTACGTCTATTATTGGACGTACTCAGCTCCCTCAATTTTTACTTTTGTGGATAGACGTATGTGTAACGCCTGAACCCTATTGTGAAGAGGGCATGCCAGTTGAGGTCACCATAGTAACTTGCATCAATAGAGCAAGTGTAGATGTGACCTGGTGTTACTAGATATTAATCAAGCTACTATAAATAGAGTGTAGGGTAGGGAGTGCCACAATGGGGGGTCTTGACAGGCAATATCCTGTGGAAAATTCCACAGAGACAGTACAGTGCTGTGGACATAAGAAGGGATATAGCAACTGCTCATGAGGGCATGAAGGTGTTATTCCTGCTCGTTTCCACCAATCTCAGTAGCTGTCATACTGGAGTGTCGGGCTTTCCATGAGCTCTCCTTTTAGCTGCTGAAAGGAAGTAAAAAAAAGTTGTTGAAATTTTGAAATGTAACTTGCACACTCTTCTTTTCTATGTATATTTTATGTTTACAGAGAAATGACATTGCCATGGCAATAACAAAGTTTGACCAGTTTGACTTCTTGATCGACATTGTACCGCGGGACGACTTGAAGCCTCCTAAACGACAGGTAGGGACGGGCGCTGCAGGTGTGGTCTTACATCAGCACTTTGTCACAGCTCACACATCAAAGGTGGCACATTGGACAGGTTTTAGATCATTCGTGTCTTCAACCCAGGTTCTTGTTCGTACCCGGCAACTTTTAGGCGCTGTAAACATCCTTGACTGGAAGCTGGAGTTTGGACAGTAAGGGCTTTCAGTCGGATGTTTGCAGCATCTGTTTGCCTGTGTCAGCCAACATTAAATGTGATGCACCATTAGTGAGAGAAAAAAGCATGTTCCCATCAAGCTATTGAATATGACCTTTTCTGGCACTTTAAGTTATACTGTCAATAAATAACACCGTGGCGCAGCAGTTATCCTTAAACACAGCCATCCTGCTTTGTGTGTACATCATCCTGTCAGATCTCAGAAGTAAAGCAGAGTAGGTCCTGATTAGTACTTGGCTGGGGGGACCGCTTGGGAAAACCAGGGGCTGTGTGTTTTTCCATGTAAAACTGGAGTTGTGTCAGGAAGAGCATCCGACGTAAAACCTGTGCCAAATTCCAATGCAGATCTGTCCTTGATCTGCTGTGGTGACCCCGAGCACCCGGGAGCAGCCAAAAGACAAACAACAGTGGTTATCCTTAGGTACCACTGGAGACTTTGTCTCAAACAAACGGTTACTTAGGGAGACGAGATGAGGCGTATCACTTGCATTGTGAGGGAACACCAGCTATGACACTTTAGGCATGTGGTGTGTTTCTCTGGGCATGATCAAGCACGCAGGCGCCTCAGTGTTGAGAACCCCAGCAGCTGGGGAAGGCCAAGGGGACACCCACATTCCACCTGGCTGCGGCAGATAGATGGGTACTTTCGAGAGGTGGGGATCGATTGGTTATCTGCTTGGGTGGTTGCCATTCAGGACTCAAGGTGGTTCCATTGTGTGGTGGATGCATCGACACATGGGACCAGTGCCTCCTCCCAGACTTGACCTGACAGGGGTTAGCATGCTTGCCTCGCAGCAAGAAGGTCCGGGGTTCAATTACACCAATGCCCTGTTCCTTTCTGTTTGTCATTGGTATATTCTCTCTGTGTCTGCGGGAGTTTCCTCTGGGAACTCTGATTTATTTAAAAACATAAACATTAGTTAAAACGTTCCTTTGATTGCCATTCACCAACTCCACATCTTGTCCTGTGACTGTTCCTAGTGGTTGGATTGAGTCTAACTGTAATTATGATGGGTTAAAAGCAGAGGATATGTTTTGTTATATGTAATATATACTACGACAATAAAGGCGTTCTCCCTTCTTGTTAAATCAAGTGTCATTACAGGAAACATTTGTGTTTTGCCTGAATAGAAAACTGATGCACTGTATAGAAATTTAAGATGGTTGATGGAGGATTGAGATATTAAAATGTGTTATCAAGACTGTCTCCAGGCATGTAAACATCCTACACTCTCAGCTGTGTTGTCATGGAGCTGGGAGAGGGGTGTTTACGCTTCTGGTGATGGAGAAACCACATCACGAAGCCCTGGACATTAATCAGCTTTGAAGGAGAATGACACGCCGGCATTCACTGATTCCACTAAACCTGAATTTTGAGGCAGCAAGCATCCAGCCTGCTGAAGTGCCGTGAAGAAACCGATTCCCTCCAAGGTCTGAGGATATATTGTTTTTGTGACTTGGCCTGTTATGGGATAAACCGTTTTTCATACATAAGTCAGTAACTGTCACATTGTTAATGTGTTAATTGTTGGGGTGATTAGATTTTATGCATATCAACACGTTTAGCTAGCTTAGCATTTCTTTAGCCTTGCAGCCATATTGACCAGTATAATACATGTAATGGATCTTGAGTCCAGATTACATTACTCTTCCCCAGCCACAGCTCATCAGTTATTTACCAGACCTGCCCTCCTCTACCGTTACACTCACAAAAATAATTGATGGAGACTTAATGGACTCATAGGCCTTTTTTTTGATGTGTATTTTTGCACGTGTGTCTGCATGTCATAACCAGGAGGAGATGCGCCAGTCGGTAGCGCCAGCAGAGCCGGTGCAGTACTACTTCACTTTGGCCCAGCAGCCAGGAGCTGTACAGGTGCAGGGCCAACAACAGGGCCAGCAGACCGGCGCACAGACGGCCACAACTATCCAGCCTGGACAGATCATCATTGCACAGCCACAGCAAGGACAGGTGGTAATGCAGTTTGTCACATAAACACTTCACAGGTGGCCAAATGCACAAACTGGGATGTAAACACGCGCCGCGAATTGTCCGCTGCAGGTCGTTGCTCAGAAACACACAAAATACCAGCCCTGTACTCTACATCCAAGAAAAAAATTCTTGTATATTTGAATACGTGCAACACCTGAGTGATTACAGATCTCTCAAGTAGTTTGTTATGTAGCACATTCTGAAGCACACCCTGGTCCGGGGAATCCTGCAGTCAGTCTCGCTACTCCAAGGATCATAACATTTATCTTTATTTGTATTAGTCTTAGCTCACTAGAAGGAGCCAGACTCTTTCCCACTAGCAGGAACAAGTAAATCTCACACACAGTGCAGAGAACTACACACACGTGCACAACCCCACCTTTGGAGTCCTCATTTGATCTGAATACAATACACAAATATAAAAATAGATCAGTAATAGATTATCTTTGTAGCATGAGCACGCAAACATAATCTCTAATTCTAAGGTAGCCAACAACTTAAACATATTTAGGGACACCTTTCACTCATCTCTGCTTCTAATTATGTGGTGGTCCTACAGCGTTTTCTCTGCTTTTTTTCTCAGTCTTCATGTTGTATAGTTTGTTGTACTGTTGCTTCAGCAGACTGCCTTAAGCTGAGCCGTCATACTTCTTTCATCTCGGCCGCATTGATTAGCACAGATACAACACTGACAGCAGAGAGGTCACACTTTGACAATCGCCTTCAAATCCATAAATGTAGGTTATTAACGCACCAGTGTTTTAAATTACTGATCCCGACAGCGTATTTGTGATAGTTAAGTAATAGGTGCTTGACAGATTAGTTAAAGGGGGAGTTTTTGGAATTGCTGCATGGCTAGCCTGGTTAGTGTGAGCTTTTAGCTCAGTGTCTCTTTGAACGTGAAAGTATATTCTTTCTGCATTCCCGTTATACTTCTCAGTCATCAAGTCGCCTCTCTGCTTTTCTAAATGTTCACTGATGTTAAACAAGAGGCTCAATAGGCACCGTCATGATTGGGACAGCAGATTTTAACATTTAAAACTATTTTATTATAAAAGTGCACTGTATGGTGAAAATCCAAAGAAAACATAGTCTTAGGATATGGAATTGTGATTGGATCAGATTTCATTTCATACATTTTATGCATTTTTAAAACCTGCCAAAACTTTTTTTTAATTTTTATTTTTTTACCTTTTTTGTCATTTCACCTCAGCACCTATTTAATTTACAAGCCTTGCTGCTTATAAATCACTTTGTTTCAACATCAGCACTTTCTGTGCATGCTTTGCCAACATGCTTACATTCATGTTTTTTTTTTCTTCAGTCACTGCCTTCTCACTCTCTGTGTTTCTCCCATTTTCTCACTCTCCCCTTCTCGGCCATTTATTCTGTTGGCCTTCAGATGTTGCAAGGTGCCACCATGCAGCAGTTACAGCAAGTGCAGGTGCAATCACAGGGCACACCCATTACGGTAAACACACATGCACGAGCATTTATTCTGTATGTACACACAAGTAAAGTGGCTGCTACTTGTTGCCACAACCGCATGGGTGACTGCCGAAAACCAGCTCTGTCCTGCTCAAGCGACTGAAGTCTGGGGTCGATGGCGGCTGGCGATCAGGTGACCTGTTCTAGCTAATGTGACAGAGAAAAGAGAGAGTGGTTTTCAAACCTGCAATACCATCCTGTTTTGCAACAGCTACCTGACGATCTCTTAAATTTCAATATTTAGACATGCATGTCGACTTGCCAGGGCTGTCCCTTAAGTCCCTTATTGTTTGCTCTTACCATAGAACTCCTTACCAGAGCGCTTCATTCCAATCCTCTCATCTAAGGCATTGTCAGATATGGACACGCACATAAGTTCTCATATGCGGATGATCTATTGCTGTACAGTATCTTTGATCTTTCAACTTATGTCCCTGCAGGCGAGCCACTTTCAAATCATTTGGTCAGTTATCAGGTTATAGATGAATCTAGTGAACTGATGCCACACAATGACTGCCAAAAAATTCCCCCTACATAGTTTAGCATTTAAAATATGCTACAATAGCTTTACTTATCTTGGTGTACATGCTACAAGTAAATTTGAAAACCTACTTTAGGCCAATTTCAGTCCCATGCTTACTTGCTTTCTAATTGCAAGAATTAATGCTGTTAAAATGAATACACTTCCTAAATTTCTATATCTGTTTCAGTGCTTGACAATTTTGCTTCCTAATGCATTTTTCAAAAAGACTGATAGCATAATTTTATCTTTTATCTGAGACAAAAAGACACACAGAATTCATAAACAGTTGCTGCAGAGGCCTAAGGTAAATTGATGTCTAGCGCTACCAAATTTCAGCTTCTGTTATTGGGCCGCTAACTTAAGAATCACTCAGTATTGGCTGCGGTGGGGGGGGGTGGTCTCCACCTCCAGCTTGGTTGGAGATGGAGACGGCTTCTGCTCGGCCAGCTTTGCTGTCTTCATTCACCTAGCACAAACCCTTGCTCTGCTTTCTCAAAAAATGTATGTGTTAAAACTACACTGAAGATTTGGAAACAATTTGGACAACACTTTGGGTTTCAAACAATGTCCTCACTTGTCCCGGTGGCCTCAAATCCACCTTTTCCCCTGTCTATAGTTGATGGTGTCTTTTCAACCTGGTTCAGTCTTGACATTAAAATATTCAGAGGTCTTTATATCAGCAATACAGTCACCACATTTGAACAACTCTCAGCTAAATTTGGTATCCCAAGACTTTTTTTTTTTTTTAAGAGTTGGAGTTATACTCATAAGATAAATCCCCAATTCCCCTCCCTTCTTTGTGAAACAGAATTTAATGTTTTTCTTAAACCTCTTCCTGTCTTGAAAGGTACTTTGTCCATAATTTACAGCCAGATTTGCTCCTTGCGATCATCCTCACTGAACCATATTAGGTCTGCATGTGAGAAGGATCTGGGTGAAGAGTTATCAGATGAAGTCTGGGAAAGGGCACTTAAGAGTTCACACTTCCTCTATTTGTGTCCAGCTTATGCAATGTAAAATTATTCATAGGGCCCACTGGACGAAAGCAAGATTATCAAAAATTTACAAGGGTGTGGACTCTAATTGCAGTAGGTACAATCAGACCCCTGTTAATCACGTGCACATGTTCTGGTGCTGTCCAGCCCTCTTTGAATTTTGGACCGGCATCTTTAATACACTCTCAGAAATAAGCAGCACACAGATTGATCCAGATCCTCTTATTTCACTGTTTGCCATCCCCCCCGGACCACAGTGCAAGTGACTAAAATTAATACCGACGTAA
>OMMV01100179.1:2669-14468 GCA_900302635.1 Chatrabus melanurus
AGTGGCTGAAGGGAAACCGGTGTTTTGGACTTAGATGCCGGTGTAGTCTGATATCTAACAGTTTAGAGGACCCTGATTATCAAAGTAGAATCAAAGTAGATGGTCAATTTCTGTGCAGACTAGTAATCTCATAAATCAACCTTTAGAGCAAGTTACTTCCGCAAAAGAAGTAGTTGAAAAATCTTGGCTTTTTGTTCGCAAGGTTTTTTTTGTTTTGTTTTAAATAAAGGAGTGATAGACTGATATGTGGACCTAGCTGGAATGAGTCTAGCACCGCTTTGGACCATCATGGCAAAGAGGGATTTGAGAAATTTACTAGTCAATCTACATTACAAACCTTATCTGTGGTCACGAACTTTGGGTAGTGACTGAAAGAATGAGGTTGTGGATTCAAGCAGAGGTTTCCTTCACAGGGTGCTGAGACTCACCCTTTGGTTAAGGAGTTCTGACATCAGAAAGTATCTTAAAGTAGAACTGCTGATATAAAGGAGCTAGTTGAGGTTAGCTGATAATTAGTATTCCTCTCTTTAGAGGATTTCCATGCACATCCATCTGGGAATAAACCCAAAATATGCCGGAGGGATTATACAGAACACTGATCAAGGCCTGGAAATGCCACAGAATCGCTCAGCAATATCTGGTGATTGTGGCAAAGAAGTCTGACCTTATGTAACCTGTTGGTGCCTCTGTGGTCTGGCTATGGATAATCGGTAAAAAATGAAAGGATGTGCATTTAATAACATACTGTACTGGGCTGTAACGTGTGTGTCAATGAAATGTGGTGTGGAAAATGAACAATTTATTCTGTTACAAGCCATAAAATATCTCGAACCGCTGGGATAGGCTCCAGCCCCCCTGACCCTTAACTGGAATTAGCGAGTTTAGAAAATGGATGGATGGATGAAGGTGAAACCAAACACAGGATATTTGCATATGCAAATTGAATTGCATTGGATCAGTTGGATGAACTTTCTCTTACTGTATAACACATTGTTCGAGCCCTCTGCCTCATCTCCGACACACCACACACAAGCAGGAAGGCCGTGCACGTACACTGATAATGTTGTTCAGTGTACATATCGTTTTATCAGAGCACTGTGCCCTTCTCGACACAGACTGCTACTGACTCCAATACGACCTGTTTAAATTTACATAGTGATTGTGCACACATTGCACTACAGTTCAAGCAGGCCCAAAAGAACCCAACATTCCCGCTGCTAATTTGAGTGGAGAGATGGCCAAGATGGCGGCCATTATGAAAATATTCCAAAACGTTCCCTCCCCATGGGCAATGATTTTTGTTTGGTGTTGATATCGCAAGTCTTTTCTGAGATATAAGAAACTATTTTGATGTTCTGAATCAAAGTCATTTGCAGGTCAAGATCAAAACAAAAGGTCAGATATAAAGCTACAGATTTTCTCCAGTTCTTTGAGACCCATATCAGTTTGTATCACCTGCATCCTTGGAAGAGTCGTGTTCACAAGATACTACCCCTTTACCTGCATACCTCAATGCCCCGAATCAAGGTCATAATGAAATGTGAGGTGCATAAATTACAGACCACCGACTACATCCAACCATACTGCAGCATTTGTATCTGTAGCCATATGGGAGGAGTTGCTTTAACGGTAGAGTGATGAATGGACACCAATCCTCTAGCTCCACTGATGCATTGCACCAGAATCTAATTAATTCCATGAAATTTATAGAGCTGTGATAGGAACTACAGAATAGACCTGGGTCCTTCATACTGTTACCCCTGGCTTTAAACGCTGCTGTGCCGACGATCCCTGGAAATGAACTAAACAGCTTTTAAAGAATGTCAGCTCACTCAGAGTAACAATTCTATTCATCAGACGTGGAATGATTATAAAAAGAGTAAAATAAAAGAAAATTTTGTATGTTTACTGGGTTACTGTAGCCATCTTACAGAGCAGGGTTCCGTGGCTCTCCTTTGCAGAGTCCTGACGGAGAACCGATGCAGTGATCTCCTGCTACGTCTGGCGAAGCTACGGAATGGTGACATCGCTCTCTGAAACCTTCCTCCTCCATCCGCTGCCTCTTCTTTGTCCTCCTCATCATCATCCTGCTGATTATCTTCTGTGGAGCCCCAAACAAACCCCAGAGCACCTTGCAAGGAGCGTCGTATGCTGCCCATCCAACCCACCACCTGGAGATGGGCGCCCGACAGTTTCCCTCCTAAATATTGCATGGCTGCAAAACTCACAGCTGGTCAACCTGAGCACGGTGTCACAACAGAAACTCAAACTTGGCTTTGGGATTTTCTTGATGTGTCGGAAGGCAACGTCCAGCTTTCAGTCGTCATACCCAGGGTGTCGGCAGAAGCTGAATTTGTAGCTAGTAGGCTCAATACTGATGATTTCCAAAATGAGACAAAGTCCAGCTTCTATTTCAGCATAACCCATCTACTTCTGCTGTATATGTATGTTTGGGTCACACAAATGGCCACATCTCAATCAGCAGTGTGCAGAATGATAAATAAGTAAAAATGTTCCCCATCATCACAATGTTGACAATTTATCTATCGTCTTCAAATCATTTATGTTTGGTAGCCAACAGAGACAATGGTTACCTCTTCTTCCAAGCATTCAGTTTTTCTCGTTTACTGGTGGTTGAACTGGTACAGCCAGGCTTGTTCACTTTTTCTACCTACATCCAAACTCACGTCACAGCTCCATTTTCCACTCAGAAAGTCAAAGTGTGGGAAACGTGTGCCACTCCAAATATCCAAAGTGATGTGCAGAAAGTCAGATCACCTTTTCATTTTCCTTAGACATGATTTCAGAGAACGTCAAAACAAAGCTTGTGCTCAGAGATGAAAAAATCCAGAGGGAAAGACGTTGCAGCAGGCTGGGCTAAGATGTTGTCTGTACCTCTCTCCACTGATCTTCATGTGGGAAACTGAATGAAGCAAGTCTCTGTGAGAAGACTGTAAGAGGGAAGAGATGACTGAAAAGTTTGGAAAGAAAAAAAAAAAAAAAAAAAGAGAATTTTACAGACGTTGTCCGAGTCAGGGAGTGTGAGATGAATGAAAGCAGAGGACGTGTGGACTTCCTTGTTTGTGGATTAGCGCATCCTCTTCTGTATGTGCCAGAAAGTTTTGGAGGCGAGTCTCCCAAAATGGGGTGGAGAGACTGAGCAAAATGACGAGAGAGACAGAAAGGAGAGTGATAGAATGAGCAAGAGCACCGGGAGCAAATACAGACACCATGTATGGTGATTCTGGCTCGTACCCTGCTGGTCAGATCCAAACAAAGACGATGACCACATAACACCAAGGCGCTACTTTCTACCAGTTGTAGCTGCTTGTCAGCTGGTTGACTGAATGCCACTCATATGTTTGACCAATAATCACTGACAATTTGTCAAAATTAATCTCTGCTCATTTCTGTCAAAACAAACAGCCTTCCTCTGCCTGACTCACAAATTAGTTTTTGCTGTGGGGGTGGGGGGTGTCACTGTTACAGCAAGGTTTTCAACATGTGGGATCCTGTGTTGTACAATATTTAGAGCTACAGTACCACCCAGTGGTTAAAACGGGACTACACTAGTAAAGCAGCAGCATGTTTGCTTTGATGTGGCTGCAAAGCGACGCACAGCACAACACTGCTTTCCAGAAGCTCAATGGCGATATGGTTGGTGTTCTGTTTGCTGAAGCGTGCAAACAGATGCACAAAACCACAGCTTCACAAAGACGTCCACATACAGCGCTCACTTCAGGGTTTGTTTTCATTAACTACAAAAATGCTGCATGTTCAAACAGGCGGTGAACTGATATGTTCTGACTGGCTCAGTCCTATCAGCTGCTCTCATAGAGATTCTTTGCGGTTAATGCAGAATTGCTGTTAATTGCTGTATTCAACTATTTAAAAAAAAAAATTTGTTCTGCCATTTTTAGATTTGCAATGTTCTTTGTCAGCTGTAACCGATAGCATGTATTTCAATAATAATGTACTGATATTTTTCAGTGGGCTGTTAATTCAATTCATTTGTGTAGTGCCAAATCACAACATAAGTTGCCCCAAGATGCTTTACAAGGGTAAGGTCTAACCTTACCCACCCCCTGAGCAAGCACAATGGCAACAGTGGTAAGGAAAAAGCCCTTCAGGAGTTTTTGATTACAGGAAGAAACCTTAAGCGGACCAAACTCAGTCGGGTGACCATCTGCTTTGGCCATACCAACAATAACAAAATAACAAATAAAACAAAAAGAAATGTCAAACATGCAAGGACAGAAATGTTGCTGCTAAACAGCCATATACATACAGAGTCCAGTGGTTGCAACAAACTGATGGCTCAAAAAAAAACAACATCCCAACATATCTTTGACTCGTCTTTAATGTTTATAATGAAGCTGTAACTGGTGATATGACCAATTCTTCCCAGAGACACTAGCCAATGATTACACTCCCATCCAATTTATGTGTAGGTCCAGCCAGAGGTTAGTTCAGACATGTTTAGCAGCTGCATCCACAATGAAATAGCAATACATATTGTATTTGAAATGGATAAAATGCTCATATATTTCATGTGAACATTTTCACAAATAAAACACAGAAATTAAACCAGAGAAAACTAAAGGACATAAAAATTATTAATTAAAAAGTTTCATCAAGCAGCATCTGGCTCCAAATTTTATCAAATTTTTGTTGAACAAAGGCCAACGTTGTCCATACATTGAATTGAAATCATGTGCTTTCGAGGTACCGTACCAGCCCAAACAAAAACATTACCTCCTTGGTGGAGACAATCTAATGTTGGGCCTGAACTATAAATAAATTAATAAATGAAAAATAGGCCAGTGGTGCTTAACAGAAATCAGTTTTCTCTTGTCACAAAAACATCTTAGGATTGTTGGGTGTTTGTTGGAAAGTTTTTTTTATTTTTTTATATTCATAACTAGCATCCTTCAAGGTTTATTTTTATTATGGCCACAAACTATTGGTCTTCTTGTGCCCAAAGCTTGAACTCTGGGGGTTCAGTGTCTCATTTGAGTTCTGTATATGTTGTCACTTAGTCGCCTCCTTTGCTTCAGTAGCATTAAGATCTAAGCTCAAGAATTTTTATTGGAAGCTTGTTCTGACTGGAATGCAAAACCTGGCCCACCTAATAAGACCCCCAACTACTGATGCAAGTTTTGTTTCATCTTTGTACAAGATATCGCAAAATGTTGTTGACTAATGTCAACCAAATTTTGTTGGGAACTTGACTGTGAATTTTATAAAATTTTGGTGGTGATTTAGATTAGCAGAATAAATAAAATACAATAAAAATGAATTTCTGCTATTGAAACATAAGTTTCCTTTGATGTCTTAACATGCTTGCCTTTGTCAGAAACATTTGTAGCATACACAGACTTTTTGGTTGATGTTCACATTTACATGATCAAGGGGAGATTTGTATTCCATTGTGGGACACGACAAATTCTTTCTGCATATGAACTGTTAAAGGATTTCCACACTGTATGTTGGGATTTAGCGTTTACAGTAAGTCTACATGAAAATCCATCCATTTCTATACCCACTTACTCCAATTAAGGGTCACAGGGGGTGCTGGAGCCTATCCCAGTGGTCATTGGGCAAGGGGCAGGGTACACCCTTGACAGCTGTCAGTCTATCACAGGGCCACACATACAGACAGACAAACAAACACAGTCACACTCTCACTCACACCTACGGTTAATTTAGAGTCACCAATTCACCAAACCTGCATGTCTTTGGAAGTGGGAGGAAGCCGGAGCACCTGGAGGGAACCCACGCAAACATGGGGCGAACATGCAAACTCTACATAGAAAGGACCAGGTCAGAAGTGAACCTGGGACCTTCTCACTATGAAGCAACAGTGCTTACCACTAAGCCACCGTGCTGCCCCATCTACAAGAAAATCCACACCTAAACAGGCTGAATGGAAAACAAATTCAGAATTCTGGCCATCCTCCTCGGTTGTTTGGTTCGGGTTATAATGGCAATTATTATTGTGGCTGAGGCCAAGGAGAAACTCATGCATCACCTGGCTGTGGCAGATAGATGGCTACTTGCAGGTGGGAATGGACTGGTTGTCTGCTTGGGTGGTTGCAACCCAGGACGCAGGGTAGTTCTGTAGTGTGGTGGATGCAGCGACATTCTGCAGCAAAGCATACTCCTAGACCTGACCCGAAAGGTTTGTGCTCCTCCAGTGTAACATCAATGAATATTACGCTTGATCTATGACAGCACAGAGCTTTTACAAAAAAACAAACAAACAAACAAAAAACCCCCCTTTAAAATCATATTCACTTAAGCTTGTATCTCATTGAGAGACGACTGTTTGGCGACTGTGACGAGTGCATTTTTAGACAACTACTAGATGAATCTGGCCAAGTTTTTGGTGAACCGGGCGGCTGATTTCAGACTGGTTTACCACGCTTGACGAACCCATCCCGCTGCGTCTGGCGCTCCTCTCTGTGTGTATGTGCGTGCGCATGACTCCCACTGTCTTGGGACACATAAATCACTAAATATGAAATAAATATAAATATTCCAATGTCATCACAGTTAATAAATGGCTGTGGAGTGTGTGCGCTCAACTCGCGTTTCTCCCTCTTTTCTCCCTCTCTCAGAAAAGAGAGCAGGCTGTGAGGTGCACCTTACAAAAAAATGTAATTTTTAGGAGACAACTGAAACACACCGAGAGACGGCTTGGTAGCGGTCCATTGAAGACTCCTTGGCGAGTAAGACTAGTTAGAGAATAAAAAGAGTAGCTAGAGAATAGTTAGAAACAAGGTAGCGAAAATAAGCAATCGTTCCTTTGCCACCAGGGTTTTCAACATGTTGAAAGTCCGCAGGCGAATGAAATCGAGGCAAGCAACTAATTAGTGAATGGGGATACTGATTCAGACTGCTTGGAGAATAATTTCAGAGTACATTGAGACCAAGAGCAGAATTAGACGAATGGCCATTAGTTTCACTCGCCAATCGGTCGCAAGCCCAGTGAGATACAGGCTTTAACATCTACAGTAAACTAAAGGTTAAACTGAGCTGCTCTATAACAAATGGGCCCTTTACCCAACAAACAGTGAAAACTTTGATCAATACCTCTCATTGATGTTATCTAATTAGCCATTCACCAAGGTAATGCAACTTAATGGCAAGGTCAATTTACTGTATTACAACACCAGAAATAAATGGGAAACATCCCAGAGACATAACTTTAATTCTGTGAGTTGACCAAGAGTCAACTGCTCAAACACACATCAAAGCTGATTGTGGAATAGATAAAACAGGCTGGCATTAAACTTTTGGAATGACATTCCTCAAGACCTGACCTCAACACTATCAAAACTATCTGGACTGTGCTTAAAAGTTGGGTCCATGCCAGGAAACCAACTATTTTAATTGAACGCTACCAATTCTGCCAACAAGAGTGGTCTAATATTCAACCAGAACTCTGCCAGAAGCTCATCAACCACAAGTGTCTGGTCAAGATGAAAGTTGTTCAAGGACATTCAATCAAATATTAGGTGTGATGTATGCATAATTTTTGACCCTGTATGCACAACCCCAAACCAATAAAAGTTGGGACGATATGGAAAATGCAAATAGAAAAAGAAAGAAAGAAAACGCTGTGATCCATATATTTACTTTGACTTCTATTTCATTGCAGACAGTATGAATCAAAAGTTATTTCATGTTTTGTGTGGTCACCTTCATTTAATTTGTTAATGTACATCTATTCCTGCATTTAACGCTTGCAAGACATTCCAAAAAAAGTTGGAATGGGGGCAATTTATTCTAAATATAATGATTAAATCATCACTTTTACAGACAGTTTTCTTGAGAGAAGTTAGGAGATGGATCCATCCCACACAAAACATGAAATATCTTTGGTTCATATAGTCTGCGATGAAGTAGAAGTCAAAGTAAATGTAAGAATCACTGCGCTTTGTTTTTTTGTTTGATTTTTTATTTGCATTTTTAATTTCGTTCCAACTTTTTCTCATTTGGGTTGTAGAATGTTGCTGATTTCAGAAAGCTCAAAACAAATTAAAACTTGTACACTAAAGATGTATGTTGTACAATCAATCTAAGAAAAATAACAGTTCCAAGAAATCCTTGAATACCCAGTACTGCCATGACATTCGTGTCCATGATGAGTGTATGTAAAATTCTGATCACAACTGGATATGCACATAAACTATGTCTGTGCTTAAAACTGTAAAAGTCCTGTAGTATATGAAATAGGATGAGGAAAACAAATATACTGAATTCAGATTCCCTTCTTCTCACTTTTAGCATCCACGTCAGCTTTCACTTTGACTACAAACAAAATCACACCCCCCCCCAACACACACACACACCAAGTCAACACCTACATTTCTGTAACAGTATTTATAACGCTGCTAATACTAACAGCATGTGGATTTTAGCCCCTGCTAGAAATCACAACTCCGTTTCACACCTACACGCACAAGAGCATGTATGTGCTACACGTGCGAACACGTCTTTTTAAGCTGCGACTTACTGAGACTGAAGCAAGTATGATGAGATATTTTTCCGAGTGTTACAGCAATGGTAACAGGTTGCCTCTGAGGTGAGTGTTTGATACGAATCAGTGACAAAGCAGCCACATTAACATGTACGATCCTGCCTCCGAACCACACCCCTTTGTGTGCAATTGAATATTTTGACTTTCATATCACTGCCATCACATTCTCCACATAAACTGTTGAGCAACAATACAAATGAAGTGCCTTGCAAAATAAATGGGTGTGACTGAACAATGCGAGTGTGTGTACCTCCTCCGTGCCTTCTTCTTTGCCATCTTCCTCTTCCATTATTTCCACCTCTACCTCTTGCTTCTGTTTCTCTTCCTCCATGTTAATGAGGTCTCCCACCTTAGGGCTCTCCCAGAGTGGGGTGTCCTCTGGGGTGTCTCGTTTATCCACCTGCTCTGCTACTTTGTGTTCCTCTGGGTTCACATCCAGGGACACCAGAACCTCTGGCTCTTCTTCTGCATGGGAAAATGGCCAATCCTGGACAGGTCTGGTCTCCACTTTGGACTGTGAGCCCCATTCCTGTGGTTTGACTGAAAAGTCATCAAACTGCACGTCAAGCAGAGACCCTCTGACGGAGAAATCATCATAAACTACTTTCTGTGGAATCTGCACTGGCTGCGTTTCTGCTGAGGGTGGACTCAGTGATTTGGACCAATAAGGCAAATCTTCAGCATCAAAACTGATTAAATTTGGTTCTGCTCCGCCCAGTGTATGCTCTCCTTCACCGCTCTGCCTCTTCTGGAAGACGTTTAGCCCCGCTTCTTCGTCCTGTCTTAGCTTTTCCTTCACATCTTCTTCTTGTTGGTCCATTCCTACTGCTTTTTCTTCATCTTTCTCTCTTTCCTCCACTTCTCTCCAGTTCCTCCAGTCCCTTCGTTTTTCTTCTCGTTCTTCTGTTTGCTCTCTTTTGAGTTCCTCCCGCACGTCCATTCTTTCTTTTTCCATCTGTCTCAGTCTTTCCTCTTCCATTTGTCTCCTCACCTCCTCTTGTCTCACTCGCTCCATCTCTTTTTCCTGCTGTAGTTTCCTCTCAAAGTCCCTTCTTCTCTCCTCTTCCTCCTCCCTAAGTTTTTCCCTCATCTCCTCTTCCCATTTTAGTCTCATCCGCTCCTTTTCCTCTGCCTCTTCCTTCAGCCTTAGTCTCTCCATCTCCAACTGTCTCCGTTTTTCCTCTTCCATTTGTCTCCTCACCTCCTCTTGTCTTATTCGCTCTATTTCTTCCTTTTCCTGCTGCATCTTCCTCTCAAATTCCCTTCTTTTCTCTTCCTCCTCCCTAAGTTTTTCCCTCATCTTCTCTTCCTCTTCCATTTGTCTTTTTCTCACCTCCTCTTGTCTCACTCGCTCCATCTCTTTTTCCTGCTGTAGTTTCCTCTCAAAGTCCCTTCTTCTCTCCTCTTCCTCCTCCCTAAGTTTTTCCCTCATCTCCTCTTCCCATTTTAGTTTCATTCGCTCCTTTTCCTCTGCCTCTTCCTTCAGCCTTTGTCTCTCCATCTCCAATTGTCTCAGTCTTTCCTCTTCCTCTCTTTCCTCCCGTCTCATTTTCTTCTCTTCCATTTCCTTTTCTCTCTGTCTTTCCTCTTCTTGTTTTTGCTTTTCTGCTAGCTCAAGTCTCTCCTTCTCACCCTCTTCTTCTCTCCTCTTTCTTTCAAATTCCAGATGTTTCTGTTCTTTCTCTCTTTGCATTTGAATCTCATCATCCTTCCTCTGAAGACTTCCTACTCTCTTGTATACGGGAAATAAAACAGGGGTTTGTTCTTCACTTTCATCCTTGGGAACCTTTTCGTCCTCTGAGCTGGAATCTGACTCTGACCCCAGGATCTCCGGAGGCCCACCGTCATCGCGTTCCACAACACCAAATCGAATGGAACGACGTTTAGCATTGCCCCTCCTTGACGGTACTGTGTTTTCATTGATATCTGAGGTTCCATCAGAGGCAGGAGTGACATCAGCTTTGGCTGTAGCGGGACTAAAGTTGTGTAGTTGATCCCATTCTGTTGATTCCCTCTGCTCATGGCTCTCTGATGTCTTTGTCGAGTGTGATTTATCATCAGTAAGAGCCTCTCTGGATGTTTTTAGTTGGACCTCTGTAGGCTGCTCAGTTTTAGAGAGCTTTGATGGTTGGTCCACAGAGTATGTGGATGATGGCCTTGTAACAGGAACTTCACCCGGTGACCTTTTGGTTACTTTCCCTGCCGTTGCATGATGTGGAGACTCGAAGCTGTGGGAAAAGGTAGGAATCAAAGATTAAAGGTAAAAAATTAAAGGTTCAAAGCTACCATTTGTTTTCAAAGATTTTTTTCACTTGGCATTCTGATCACACTTCTCTTGCGATTACTGACATTTAACAGGAGGTTTGCATTCCAATCCAAATTTAATCTGGCCACAAGCTTGATATTGCAATAAATGCCATACAGTTCCCACAACAGAATTAACGCCTACACACAGTACACAATAAAAAAAGACAAGTAGGGACCCACCTTCGCCAAGAGATGTGTTGGCATTAGCACACATGTTGACCTAATAACTTATTGAAAGCAATCGTGCATATCGGCAGAGCTTTACTGATTTTCCCAAAGAGTTTGAGTCAGTCAAATGGGCTTCTTTGTGGGCATCCTGAGAAGTCACAAAGTCCCCCAAAAAAATGCTGGACATCACAACCAGGCTATACACAGGCCAACACAATGCAAGTGTTCTTATGGAGCGGAAGCAGAGTCTGGCAGATCTGGCTCCTACTCTGTTCAATACTTGCATGGACTGGGTGTTGCATAAGGTCATGGAGTCCAGCAAATTGGGTGCCTTTGTTGGTCAGGAAAGGTTCACTGACCTTGAGTTTGTGGACAATGCTGTAATCTTTGTGGAATCACTCAATCATGCCCCGATTGCAGTACTTCAGAAGCTGAGAGAGGAGCTCGAGCGTCTGGGTTTGCGATTGTCCTGGATCAAGACTAAGCTAATTCTCAGTTTATAATTGATAATTAGTCTGGTACCTCTCCATTCCTGTTTCATTTACAGGGTGCAGTACCAATGGACACAGACAAAACTGCCTCTGGACGCAATTGGACAGACATACAACCAGTCAGAGCATCGAAGCATGTAACATAGGCAGAGCAACAACCAGACGCATGTGTCATAATGTGTGTGGAGAACGTGCGTGTGCAATGCGTGTCATGTAAAGTGAATGAAAACTGGCAAATATAAGGTCTGTGGTTTAAAATGGCTGTTAGTGACAGCTCCGAGTTTCCCC
>OMMV01100181.1:0-11219 GCA_900302635.1 Chatrabus melanurus
TATGTGGCCCTGCGATGGACTGGTGGCCTCTCCAGGGTGTACCTCACATCTCACCCAATGACTGCTGGGATAAAATCTAAAAAATGCCTCTTAATGACATACTGTAAACCCAACAGGAAGTCGGACATTTTGCATTTAGTGGCCATTTTCTTGCGATCGCCACACATTGTACTTTAACAAACTCCTCCTCGGGAATTAATCAGATCGTCTTCAAATTCTGCCAGGAAGCGTGTGGCGTTGAGGTTGCGGTCGCCACAGGCCCCAACTGGTGTAGGGTTCGAGGGCCCAATCATCGCCGCTTGCAGCTATTATTATTATTACTACTATTATTATTATTATTATACTACAATGCGGTATGTAACTTGATAATCGAATAGACACACAAACACAAGTCATTGTATAACTGTACACATGCTGTACAACTGTATCGACAAACACTGTCAAAATGTGCATTCTGCATGAAATGCAGTACAGTCCATATTCCATTGCAATATTTACTTATTACGAACTACCATGTTTTTAAGTGTGGTTCACAAACACTATAGTGAAGTACAAAGGCTGAAATGTTCATAAATCGACTATGAGGCTTGATCGCATATCAATAAAAAGTAATATTCATTTTATTTAACTATTTTCTTACCTAATAATTGTTATTATTATTATTCATTTTAGTGGTGTAATTGATTAGTGTTTTGTAGAAGATGTTGAAAGTTGGTGGTAGTGAATATTTGTCATAAAGCAAAACAAAATAAATAAAATAAAAATTCTGGCATTGCATGTCATTTGTTTGCAAAAGAAGTTTTTAACTCCCACGAAATTTCATGCAAATATGCTTGCCACTGTACATAAGGGAATGACACTCAACTTTATCAACAGTGCAAAAGTTAATAACTGAAATTAAGTGGGCAACTAGAGCCTTGAAGATGACTCAAGCTCTGGACAGCCCGCTACTGCCACAACTATGGAAAATATAGTGTTCACCACAAGCGATGTACAATAGGTGATTGACAGCTAATTCTGTTGAAATCTCTTGTGAGTTAGTGGATAACATGTCACAAATAGAACTTAGCACGTCAAAGATGTCTGCTCAGGGAGAGGCACATTTTCTGTGTCCCGATCAAAACTGCATCAAGCACAGCCTGTCAAGGATGAACTTGGTGCATTTTGAAGCACTGAATATTTCCCAACTCACAGTGATTGGAGGTTGCATGACTATGAGGTAGAGACACAGTGACAATTCATACAGTTGAAACATGTCCTCACACCCGCCAAAGAAAGTGAAGGTGAGTTCATGTGTGGGAAGGCAAAAGCCTGTTTTCTGAGATCCAAAGGGGAATCTGTTTGTGCACCTGCCAATGGGACAAATGGGAGAGCACTATATCAGCTTGCTGAGGCATCTGCCCGAGGCAATCAAGACCAAATGTCCAGGAAAGCTGCCCAGAGGGGTCTTGTCTCATCAAAACAATGCCCCACCTTATTAGTTGGTGGTTGCCATCAGTGCTGTATAAGACTGCAGCATCCAAATAGTTGACGGCACACCATACTCCTCTGATTTGGCACCATCTGATTCCCATCGGTTTCTAAACATGAAAACACATTTGGTTGGACAGTAATGTCAGAGAAATGATGATGTCATATCTGCAATGATGTGGCCCTGTGATGGACTGGCGGCCTGTCCAGTGTGTACCCCGCCTCTTGTCCAGTGGCCACTAGGATAGGCTCCAGCACCCCCATGACCCCTAATTGGAGTAAGCGGGTAAAGAAAATGAATGAATGAATGAATATCTGCAACTGAAGAGTTTTTGACCATCATGATAAGAGCTTGCATGCGAAGTTGTTTGAGGACACCAAGGAGAAGTATGTAAAAAAAATAAAAAATAAATTAAAAAGAGAGCGATATTGTCACATGCCATCAGGCTGAGCATATGAACTTTTCAAACAACTCCCATATCAAAATGAGTTATTTAATTAGTGTTTATATGACTTTAAGACATAAAGCTCAGATGAGAAAGATCCATCTCTCGCAAGTCTCCCCAGTCCAATTATAAAAAGGTGCAGATCTCCTGAATCCCGCAGTTTTAATAATACAGATACTTTTCAATGCTCTGTATGCATCAAAGTTGTTCAATTCAATTTTAATTCAATTTATTTATATAGAACCAAATCACAACAGAAGTCATTCCAAGGTGCTTCACAAAGGTAAGCTCTAACCTTACCCACCCCTGAGCAAGTACATTGGCAACAGTGGTAAGGAAAAACTCCCCAAAGCATTTTTGTGATTATAGGAAGAAACCTCAAGCAGATCAGACTCAGAGGGGTACACTTAGAAAAGTTATTGTTTGAATGTGCAGCCAATCACCTCAGCTGGTGATTTCAATAATGGCCACTACTTTGGTAATTGATTGCAATGAAATGCTGCACCCTCTTGGCCCTTCATGGTAAAAAGTTGCCCATATGAAAGAAGGAATTGTTTGTCAAATTTCAGCCAACGCTGCCACAGATGGGAAGGGGCCATGGACCTAACGTTTCTCCTCCATAGAGAATGTACATGCTGCTTTTGAGCATAAAAGTCACTTTTACAAAAAACATGTTCATTTCTGGAAACAAATTGAATGTATTAACATAATATACAAAGTTAGTGATATTATCCTGATTGCATGAAAATGCTTGGCAAAGTCTAAACCATTCTCACAGAGATGTTTGGGGTGATACTCCAAATTAATTCAGTCAGTTAGGATGATGACATTTGGGGTAGTAGCCAATCAAAATGCAAGGTGTTTCCCCTTCAGAACAAAAAAATATCAGGGTCTGAAATGTAAACCATGGTGAGGCATTGAAATGCTGTCTGAAATGTGCCACATTCTTGTCTCACAGGATTGATTTAAATATAGATTGGTGGAAATAAAGGTTAGTTTGCTCAATGGGACCTTTGTTCCCAGTGTACAAGTGCAACAAATACAAAGAAGGAGAAAGAGAGATACTCATAGAAAAACCTGAGCAGACTTTGATACTGACACAGTCAACTGTTTCCTTCTAGCCACACACCAATCTGTGCATAACAGAGAGGATGGGAAGGACTCAGATAAAATGAAGAAAAAGATAGGACAGTCCAATAATATTTTTTTAAAGGTGATACAAGCCTCCCTCAACCCAAACTCTGTCTTCTCCAAGCCAAAAAAAAAATCAAGGTTTGCCTGGGAGTATGTGTCTCTATGAGATAACTGGCTTTGTCAATGAAGTGAGACAATCATGTCACTATGGTTTCCTGCTTTGAGTTCCCCATGCTTAACGGTTGATTTTTTTCTTTCACAATTATATATCAAGGTGCCAAAAACACCCCAACCCTCCAGCCAAACCAGAAACCACTAAAAAAGAGCCATACACTCAGCCATCTGTGAGAATGATGGAGTATATTTTTGTTGTTGTTGTTGTTGTTGTTATTGTTGCTGGATGAAATACTCTGCAGTGACATTGACCGAAATGATCTTCTCTTTAATACAACAAACATAGTCATGTCATATATTGGAGAAAATTTAATCCAGGTGGCATTGCATTCTTCTAACAATGTTTATGCACATTTTGGACTTGATAAATCTGGGTAGTCCATGAAATCAACTAATATCTCAAGAATCTTTGAACAGCTGTCTTGTTCTGATGTTATGGGGCAGAGCTAAAAACTATGCTCGAAGATGACATTTATTGAAAAGTCCAACAGCAAAAATCAAATTCCATTGAGTTTACTTCCATTTCCAGGTTCCACTTCCATTACTACTTCCATTTCTATTTCCAGAACTCCATGCCAGGCAGATCACCTCTACAGTGAGGGTAGTGGTGGATGAAGCCAACTTTATATTAAAGCACTTCTCATAAAATTAATATTTTAAATGTTTGTTTCTCATTATAGTTGTACTGTCCTAAATTGTGATCTAAATGTTTATAATAATGTCAATGGACAAGTCTTTTATGAACAACATGATATAAACTAAATCAATCACGAGATCTTAATTCAATGGAGCACCTCCTAAAGATGAAACTGAAGAGAGTTGCCCTGTGTGGGATCTCAGACCGGGTTGGAGCCCCGGTAGTGTCTGACCCACTGACATGTGGACTCATTCTGCTACTTACCTGTCTAATCACCTCCTGCCTTGTTAGTTGTGCATCTTGAGGCAAAGGCTACAAGAAGTGAAACTCTGAATTGAAGCCAGCTGTTGCCTTACCTAACAACCTCTTTAGGTAAAGGCTAGTTGAACTCTGAAAATGACATGCAACAAGCTGATGCTGCGACTGTCACAGTTAGGCTGTGCCATCAATCAACAACATGTCAACTTGCCGAGGGGTACTGAATAGCGCTGAACAGTGCCAACTTCCACAGCACAGCCACTTTTCATGGGATAACCATCAATTTATCAAGTGATAATACTACTGCGTAGAAGGGATTAGATATGCCACCTTCAATTGCAGTGGCAGAACGTGAGTAAAGTCTGTACAATGATGCTACCACATCTGGGTGAGCTGATAACCAAAATGGCACCAGTAATATCAAAGCACCAAAAACTTCTCTACTCAATGTATGTGGCTGGATTGTTCAAACTATCAATGGCAGTAAAAAAAAAAATCAATGTGACCTGAACATGCTACCACATGTATCTCTGTAGGGTATCTGTGCTCTGAGCAAAATGACAAGCCCACGATATGGAAATGTTGTCAAGAAAAGCTACACAATTCATTGGCGTGGAGGGGAAGAAAAGACAGCTGGAGTTGTTTTTTTCTGTCTTTAACAAGCTTGGTAACATCAATTATCCATCAATGACAGGCTAATGCCAGCTCAAATTCAGCTAATGATATTCTTACCTCACTCACATAATTGTTTATGCACCCACTATGCAAAAATGTTACAGGAAAAAGTCATTCTGTCAATAACTCAGTGATTGTATTACTAAAACCAAAGGAGACAGCATCATTGTCCTTGGAGATTCTAATGCCCATCTCAGAAAGGATTAGAAGTCTTGGCAATCAGTAATTGGCAAACATGGTTTTCGCAACATGAACTGGAGTGGCCTCATGCTGCTAGAACTTTGCACCCATTTTCATCTATCTATCATGGGCAGCACATTTTGTCTCACGTGTTTGTTTCAGGAACATTGAGCAACGTGCGCACTCAAATATTGGCGTCAAGTAGATTGTGTGTTAGTGCAAGACAATACATCAGTGTCACCAAGCTCAATTCCACTGCTGACTGCGTTACAGATCACACGTGAGTGATATGCAAATGTTGCACTACAATGAACAAGAAGAAGAAAGGCAGCAAGCAAGAAAACCTGACACCACCTTATCCAAAAGCAGAAAAAGATGTGTTGGAACATTTACGAGAAGAACACCTTCTACAGCAAGAAGAATCTTGGGAGAATTTTAAGAAGGTCCTGCAGGATGCAGCAAAGCATGTCTTTGACAAGAAAAAAAGAATGTAGAATGACTGGTTGATGACATAGATGAAGAAATCCAGAGGCATCTGAGAAACATGAAGTCAAGCAGTGATCAGAACACCCTTAGAGAAGAAGTAAAAACACTCGAGATGGATGGTTTCAGAAGAAAGCAGCAGCAAAAAAAGAAAAGCAGAGCTATGCAGAGCAGAAGAATCAGAGAGAATTGTATGCTACCCTCAATGCTCTGCATGATCTGACAACAAAGAGCCTACATTTTGTGAGATCCAAGGATCGTGAGGGAGTTTGGTCCTTTGATTACATCAAAGACAGATAGCTTGAACACTTCAGTGAACTGCTAAATCAGCCGAATAATGTTGACTTTAACATCCTTGATTAAATAGAAGCTATCATTGACATTTTTAACAACCCTATATCCAGAAAAGAATAAGCTAGAGCTATGGAAAACACAAAACTCAAGAAAAGTGCAGGACCAGATGGCATCTCACCTGAGATTTTGTGCGTGAAGGAAAATCCTTGACACACAGTCTCTTAAAGCATCTTAAATCAAATCTGGATATCTGAGGAAATATCTTCTGATCTAATCAATACCAATATCCTCATTTTCTTCAAGAAAGGTGACCGAAGTGAGTGTGGCATAACAGAGGGATATCTCTATTAAGTGAAGTGGGAAAGGTCCTTGCTGGCATCATAATACAACAGGTACAGTGGCTGTCAAACAAGATATACCCAGAGTCCCAATCCAGGTATAGAACTGGAAGAAGTATTACTGATGGCAGTTTTGTATACTATATCAGATCATGGAGAAAAGTAGAGAGCAACAACAAAATCTGCCCATTGCCTTTATCAGCTTCACTAACGCGTTTGTCAATTGTGAGCTTCTCTTTCAAATTCCTGGCTAAACTGGGCTGCCTTCCAACATTATAAAAGAACTGTGTTCCAAAGTTCATGCGAGAGTGATTATAGATGGTGAACTAATGAACCTTATTGACTACAAGGCACCAAATTTGCACCCACACCTTTTGGGGATATATGGAGCTGTACTAGCTTCGAGGAATATAAAGCACTCCTAGAGCATTAATATCCAACTCAGATGCAATGGTGACATCTTTGACCTACATAGACTAAATAACAAGAGCAAAATGCTAACTAGTTTCATCACAGAAGCCCAATATGATGATGATATTGCCATCATCAGCAACAGTGATGAAGGGCTTCAACTACATCTGTCATCCTGCAACACACTCTCCTCAAAGACTGGACTATGCATCAGCATTTAGAAAACACCAACTATGAACATTAGCATCGAAACTGAGTTCAATATCAGCATAGAGAAGCTAGTTAGAGTTGAATGTTTCCAATATCTAGGTAGGTATGTCACCAGTGACTGCAGAATAGATGAAGAAATCACATCTGCCATTCAAGCACGATGATGTGCTGTAGGTAGAGGACATAACAGAGTGCTCAACAGCTGTGATTTCACATCAGAAAAGAAGATCAAAGTATATAATCAGTGAATTATACCATGCTCCTGTATGGAAGCGAGACAAGGAATCAAACATCTGAGAACCATCCAGCAATGACATCTTTGAGCAATACTAAATGTCAAGATGGATGATTTTGACACCCGCCATGAAGTATTAGAATGTGGCGAGTTGGAGGGCACTAAGATTCTGTTGATGAATAATGATGCATCATACATAGCGATGATACATAATAGGATCAGGCTATGCACACGAAGCATTTGTAGTAAAATGTATGAAAGGTGATGCACAAAAACTGGTATATATCCCACATAATCATCAGCCGGGAGGCTGTGATCACATGACTGAAAACAATGGCGGATCTTGTGACCATAAAATTGGATATTCCTGTTATTATTGTTATTCTAACCCTAACTCGAACACGTGTTTTTGATTGCTTAATACAAAACTTAAGCGACACATTCCACATTCCATTCCATTCAATTTCCACATTCACGTGGAAATTTGTAGGATAATGTATGAAATACTTGCTTGACTTTTTGTGTGATATCATATGAAATGCTTCATGAGAATATGTTGATAGGATACATAATAATGTAACACACATATTCACTTAGGCTTCCATTTCACTTAATTATAACTATTACTATATTCCAATCAATTTGATTAACACATTTTTACATTTTAATCATGTAACAACTTTTCATTTGATTTTTTTCCAAAACACAAATCATTATCTTTTAATCAATTAATAATTCAACCCTTTACTACCTCCTATTACTTTTATCTTTTTCAGAATGGAATCTTGCTGCTTTAGACTGGTTAACGATCTCCTGCAGGTCCGAGCCGCACCACAGGGTGTTCTGCTTCCCAGGGCTCCCCAGAAGGAGCTCAGGATGAGCAGTATGTTGGTTGATCCATCATGGGATTTAATTCTTTTTGTATTTTCGCAACCTCGTCCTGGAGATACTGCAGGGAAAGTGTTGTTTTCCACCTTTTCCTTGAATTTTCTTTTGTTCCTTGGATTCTTAGGGCTCTTTATTAGCTACAACTCAACCCATCACCCCACCTTTATTTTAAGAGCATTTTTGGTGAGCAGGAAGCTAACTTTTTCTCTTTCGTGTATTCTCCTCATTTC
Source organism: Chatrabus melanurus (assembly GCA_900302635.1). Classification (NCBI taxonomy): domain Eukaryota; kingdom Metazoa; phylum Chordata; class Actinopteri; order Batrachoidiformes; family Batrachoididae; genus Chatrabus; species Chatrabus melanurus. The sequence goes on from OMMV01100181.1 coordinate 8,064, forward strand.
TACTCTCGTAGCCTGATGACCTCTATGCCTTTCTTGGCTTGCCTGGAGAAATCCTTGTGCTTTTTTCTCTTTTCACCACCTGAACTTTTTAAGTGTGAAGGTGAAGAAATTCATTGCACAGCAGCAGAGATTTGCCCAATGGAGACACCCTTATGTTCCGTTGCCAGCTGATGCTCGGAGTGATAATGTTCACCTGTTCAACAGGCTAATAGGTGGAGAAAATAATACCATCTTTAACCTTTCCAGATTTCTCAAAACCACCATAAAAATTTGCACAATAAGTTTAAAAGGGACTTCAATCCCTAAAAAAAAAAAAATATTCAGCCAGTTTAAAACCTTATGAGGGAGGAGACTGGTGAAATGCTAAGATGTCATCCCCATAGGGATGTGGCAACAGACAACTGAGCATGTGCTTCTGAGTCTGATCTAATCCGTTCTATTATTTCCTCCTATATTTGTTAATTTGAACAGTCATGTCAGTGACGTGAGGTCCTTTTACCGGCGTTGTTGTGCTCACACTACATGTGACAGTGGCCAGGTCCAGCTGGACTATGCCAGCACGCCGGCCCTGGCCACGCCCCACAGCACTAACACTAGTGAAACAAACTGGGCTTTGTGGGTACAACACGCTCGGGCGCAATCCAGAGTGCATAGCATGAGTACACCGGAATTCATCACTGTATGCTGCAGCATAGGTTGAGAGTCTACAACTCACCCTGGATGGGACCCCAGTCCATCACAGGTTACTTCCCCACCCAAAGCCAGTACCCATTTACAGCTTTTGTGGACTGAGACAATGCAGATAAAGTATCTTGTCAAAGGGCATGTTCATGTATTGTGATTGGGAGTCAAACCCAGGTCTACATATTGGTAGCCCAACTCCTATCCCAGTGATCTACCTGCTCTGCGATGACAAAGTTGCTTGAATTATTCTCTGTCAACTTTGGGAGTATAGAAGCAAGAGAGTTCCATACACAGGCAGACAGGGAAAGACAGACATAAAAAGAGCTATGAAGAAAGAGAAAGACTTAATGAATAGTAGAGAAGAAATACATTTTAATCACATTGCATAACTGGACAGCAGGAATATCTCAGTGCAAATGAATTACTCTTTGGTATGTGGGAATCTCCCACTTAAGTATTTGAAATATCTGCTTGAGTATCTCTGTATTCAATAAATAATCATTTTGTGTATTGTTTGGGATGGAGAGACCATCTTTAGTGCAGACAAATGACTTCTGTCTGTGTTTATTATTTTATAGTGTCAGGGTTCACGTTTTGGGTGTTCCGTTCTGTCCATAGTTTTGTTAGATTATTATATTTATTTCCCCCATGCTTGTTTACCTCCACACTCTTATTCTGATATCTTCTTTGAGTTCTCTTTGTGTAACTTTGTTTCCTGTCTCCTTCTTCCGGGTTTACGTTTCGCTGCACTTCCAGGGTTAACTGGTCTCTGGTCTTTTTAACCGCTGTTAGAGCATTAGTTCCTCGCCATATTGTCTGTTATGCCAGCTGTCTCACGTTCGTTCCTAGTGTTTGCCTTTGGGTTATTGGCCCACGCTGCCTTTCTGAGTTTAATGATTTCTGCCTGCCGTTTTGCTTCCTGGTAACCTGTTTTGATGGTTCCCTGTGTACTGACCCCTTGCCTGTGTTTTTGGAATACTCTTCTGCTGCTCCCCACCTGGAAACCATTGCTGAGTTGACTGACCTTCTGTGTTACTGACCCCAGCTTGTGTAAGCGACTATGAGAACTGTTTACTGATTCCAAGGCTGTTGAACTGTTTATTAGCACTGTGACGCTAGCCTACGTGACTGGTTTAATAAATCCTGATTTTGCCGACCAGTGTTGTGAATCTCTGCATTGGGATCAACTGTCTGAGCCTTTACATATAGTTCTCTCTTTCTTTTCCCAGCCAGAGGGCCTCTGATGTCCTTCCCTCAACAGGCGTGTGAAGGAAAACATGGGAGATGATTTTTTTCAACTCATCACTGAAGAAAGAGTATGCATTCAGTTAATTTTCAATTTACACTTCAAAGGCAAGTGTAAGCATGCAGAGCTCCTTTCACGAGAACTGGATTAAGTTCAAAACCCTAGAAGATGCTTTCCCACTGTTAGAATCTTAGCTTGTCCAGTACTTACCTCTGTAAGGGTGTGATAATTACAGCACTGTAATAAATTCACTATTTTAGCTATAAGAAAATCCACAAAGCATTTTTTTGTTTTGTTTTTGTTTGCATCATACAGTCCCACACAGATGTCAAATGTGAAAAGCTACATTAACTCTCAGGGTTGCTGCTGTGTTTTTTTTTTTTTTTTTTCTTTTTTAAGGTGTAATCCTTGAAATCCTGTTTTAAGCCCCAGGCCATAATTGCTACCATTTCTAGCTGGATGATGTCTCAGGGCGACGGACTGCTATCTAACTGATATGGCTTTATCTAACTGATATATATCTTGGTGTCCTGGCACCAGGACTACTACTTTCATAGATCAGTATCTGGCACTCTTGCAATTGTGCATTCTTCATTTTCTCTTCGTGCCATCATGTCATGGGCTAAAAAAATGTGTAGTCAGATAAGTAAGCCATTATGCACTGTGAGTGGCACAGCAATTTAAAAGCTATGGGGCAAGTAATGCGACTGAGATGATAATGATTATTCACCACACCGATTCAGTTGTTTCAAATCAGCAAACCTGTTAATGCATAGCGATGTTGCCTCTACTTATTTGGTGGATTACCTAAAATAGCTGAAATAGCGGATGTACTTGGAAATGCACACAAAGTCCATCTACAAACCTACTGTATCTCACAATGTTAAATACACTTTTTAAATATAATAGAATAGAATAGAATAGCTTTTATTGTCACTTAGTCACAAGTATCAGCGAAATTGAGCCATCAACCCGTCCGTACATATACACAAACATACAGACAATATGACAGAAGGGGGTGGACAGGACAGGAAGACAGGGATGGAAGAAAGAAATATGGCATAACATGGGGGGAGGTGAGGAGAAAAAAAAGGCAACCCCCGTACTATTCTCCTTGGGGAGTACAGTGTGGGAACAGGAGAAAAAAAACACCTCAGCAACATAAGCACATACAATACACTTCACAACATGAAAAACACATGACTTGCACGGGGAGAGGAGTGGGG
>OMMV01100211.1:1951-17702 GCA_900302635.1 Chatrabus melanurus
CCCAGACAGACAACCGGTCCATCCCCATATCTTTAAAATGACCATCTATCTGCTGCAGCCAGGTAAAGTGTGGGCGTCCCCTTGGCCTTCTCCTGCCACTGGGGTCCTCAACACTCAGATACCTATGCACTGGATCATGCATAGAGAAACGCACCACATGGCTAAAATGTTGTGTAGTATGAACTTGCCAAATCTGCTTTTTTTTTTTTTTTGCATGTAAGATGAAGCTGTTTTTGTGTAGTATGAAATTGCAAAATCTGATGATGATGATTCATTATTATTATTATTATTATTATTCACCAAATAAAAATTTTGATTTTGATAATTTGGTTTGCTTGTTTTTGGCAAGCATGTGGCACAGATCTGATCTTTTTTTTGTATGTGAACATGCCAAATCTGATATATATATTTTTTTTAAATCAGATTTGAGCCACATGCTTATATGGTCTCAGATGTGATTTCAGTGGGATCTCTAATGATCTAATTTCTGTAAAAACAGTCATATTGATCTGATTTGACATTTTCTAGTGTGAATGTGCCATATCTCATTTTGTCCTCAATCTGATTCAGATCCGCCTCTGTCTACGTGGCTGGTTTATGAATGGTCAGAGCAAATATGGGCCACGTACAAGCAAAAATGTAAAAATAAAAAGATCAGCTCTGGTGAAAAACAAGACTCATGCTACTTCTGCTGATAATGTGAACACAGGGACTCGTATCTGATCTGACCATTCACACAGAAGTCATATTGGAGAAGATGAAATTCAAATCACATCTAAATCACATCTGAATCTGGTGTAGGCTCACCATTGTAAAGCCAATACAAAAAAAAAAAAAAAAATCTAATTTGGCATGTTCTTGCAACACAAAGAGATCACATCTGTGTAAAATGCAAGGCAATACATCAAATTCAGGTCAATTCAGATGGTAATGTGAATGTAGCCAATGTACAAGTGTGCATGAAAAGGTGCATTTATGTTTTCTTATACCATTGGACCTATAGGTACCACAGAATTACAACCATGTCTTGGTCCAAAAATCCAAAATGCCTCATAACTGTGCATCTTTTCCATTCATCCACCTCTTTTTACTCGGCCAAAAAAGCATGGAATCCGCTTCCCTCACACAATTTGCACACCTTTTTCAATTTGAGGCCCAACACCCAAATAAAAGCCTGTCCTTTATATTCGGTTTCATCTTTTCATGCAGACCTCTCGCTCCCCTTCATTCAGGAGCAAATTTGCTGCTTGCATGCTCTCCGCTCACCTTTCTCTGACCAGACAGCGAGCTCGTGAAATGATGAATGACAAACTTATCTCTGAGACTCAGAAAGCAGCCAGACACGTCATCAACCCAGCCCAATTCACTGCAGGGCAGCGGAGACGTCTCACTCTGTCTGCAACATCCATTCATTCTCCCTTTTTCTATTCATCTTGGTCTGTATTGCACAGCGTGTATGTCAGCGTCCCGATTGCATGCAGCCGAATACATCTCCAGATTACTCTGAACACGGTTACATAAACACAAAGGAATCCCCAAAGAAGAATCCCAATTTAGCCACAGACATCTTGAAGGCAAGTCGCATCAGCTTCTGCTCTGTTTCTGCCACTACTGGAGGCTGAACTGCAGCAGCGGCGATCATTCTGGCTCCTTATTTTGCTTGTGGGCTGGTGGATCCATGAAGGAATGCTTATTTTTCCCTTGCCATGAATTTGCAAATGTAATCAATATGAGGATGGATGCATGAGGGAGGTGTGGAAAAAGTCTCATGGAGCGAAAACTTGTGTGGATTTGGTATGCGGAAATATAACTCGCATGCAAAGTCAACAGTGCATTGAGTAATAGACAGCTGCACCCTCCATCCACACAGATGCTGCTGTTTAAACATGGCAGTGTGATTAAAAGAGCAAGTGCAGAAAGGTCACATGCACTGACCTTTAATCATTTTGTGAGGCTGTGTGAGGGATGCAAAGAGGAGCACATCTAGAACTGGAATCTCATGCGTGATTTTGCAGGATCCAGTCTGCACAAGTTCAACCTGGAACGTTTTGCCTTTCCCAGGACCTCCTTTGACTAAAAACACTGTGCATGTTGTTCTTGCGGACATGAAATATCAAATCCAATGGTTCGGTTTGGACTTGGTTTTGCAGCCGCATCATTGGCAACTTCATCAAAAGCATGACTGCATTCACATTTTGCGTGCTTAATCATCCTGATCTTAACGGCCGGCTTGAATTTACGCACGGTCTTTCGGTCAAATCAAAATCTCACTCCAGCTGCGTGGACATAAACCGATAATGTGAGGGGTTTTTAAACTGACAAAGTAATAGCAGATGCAGCGTCTTACCTCACTTGAACAGATTTTAAAAGCCCCACTTAAGAGAAACAGCTGCTGTGGTTTCGAGGCGCGCCGTCCTTTCCACACAGACTCCCAATGTCTGCTCTCCTGTTTCATAGGATATCAAAGAAAAAGTTTTTTTTTCATCCACGGAGATAAAAAGCACCATATTAAAAAAACAAATCTGTCATAAGCCACTAGTGCCGCGGGTTTGTTCGTGTATCTACCTTTTAACGGACGACCGGCGGTGCGCGCTTTTCCGCGGTGCGCCTTTGTGCGCACTGACAGTTGACTGGCCGGTAATCCAAGTGCGTCTGACAGTCGAGCGTGCGCGTGGAGCCCCTCCTCGCCTTATCTTCCTCTCTCACAGCGTGGTGGAGCATCTTCCACGGAGCGGCTTGGACACTCCTCTGGTGACCGACACCGACCAATAAGACCAAAAACCGCAGGGAGACATCAAAGCAGATTGGAAGCATCTATTTACTGAAGAATTCACCATGCACATTACAGTCCGACCATGCACAACTCATTTGAATAAAGTGTGATATTTTGCATCAATTAAAAAAAAAAAATCAAGTAAAGCAATACCATTTGTCAGGGTGGGTATTATTATTACATTCGGATTTTGTAAATTAAATATATCCTCCAGCTCTATTTTAAGGTATATATAAAAACATGCAGGCTTTAGAAATGAAAGAAAGTGACAAGCTCAATTTGAGCTACATGTAATTTCAAAACCACACATATGTTGGGAGAGAGAGGGAGAGAGAGAGAGAGAGAGAGAGAGAGAGAATGAAGAAATGTCTGCTTCAGCTAATTAAATGCAAACTCTTTTCGGCAGGGTTATGTTGATGACTATGTTGATGAAATGTTAGATTTACCTAATCTAGTTATCTCAACCGGTCCCATGTAACTTGGTTGTTTAAATGGGAAACAGAATATACAGTTAGTTGTAATAACTTGTACATTCTGCTTCCCATTTAAACAACCAAGTTTTGTGGGAGTGGTTGAGATAATTAGATTAAATAAACAAAACATTTCATTTCTTAGAGTGATTGTGATGGTGTTATTTGAGTTTTAGAACATAACCACTGTTATACAATGAGTTATACTTCTCTGATTTAGTACATTTCTGTGTGGAAACAGTTTGTCTGTCTCACTGACAACCACACCTGCTCCTAATCCATCATCCATCCAGGATCCAATAACTGCATGTAACTAGTAGGTGGCAGGCACGTCTATGATATAGTACATAGGCAAAGCAAAGTTGCTTTTTCGATCATTGTAATGCATCAAAGTTCACCAATTTTTAAAGAGTTTATCCTCATTATATGACCATCTAACTTTGTGAGTTAAAAGTTGGTAGCATTTAATCTTTCAGCTCTATCTATTAGGGGTGTAACAGTTAACCAATACAAATCGAAAATTGATTTTAAAGTAATAGATACAATTACATCAAAACACGGGCCCCTGAATAGATTCTAAATGTACTAACTGTACTGTCTGAAGCACCTCTCACAGCAAGAAACTTTTTGGGTTCTCCGACTTAAGACCATGGTGTATCCTGGTCTTAATGAAGAAATTGATTACTCTCCTTTCCTATGACTTGGTTTCAAGATTCAAAGATTCAAAGTGTTTGTCATATGCACAGTTGGAAACATGTTTCCCTGTACAATGAAATTATTACTTTGCTGTCCACAGAGAATGCCAGTATTCTAAATACATGTATATATAAGTATAAAAATAGAGAAGTAAAAAAAAAAAAAGGCTTGGTTTGTTTTGTTACTTGTTTTGTGAGCATGTGTGTTGGCATACTTTTGTCTACGTGCAGTACACATGCTGTCTAATTGTGTGATTTGAATCATCTGTTCTGATGATGAGGTTACGATGTCACTCCCTGTCTTCCAGGCTTATATAGGCCTTGTTATCTTGCACCTCTGTTTAGTCACCCTGATGAAGGCCAGTGTGTGCTGCAACACATAGGTGCTATTTTTTTTTTTTTAATATATATACATTTTGCTATGCATTAGCTGTATTAGGCGGCACGGTGGCTTAGAGGTTAGCACTGTTGCCTCACAGCTAGAAGGTCCCAGGTTCGCTTCTGACCTGGTCCTTTTTGTGTGGAGTGTGCATGTTCTCCCCGTGTTTGCATGGGTTCCCTCCGGGTGCTCCGGCTTTCTCCCACTTCCAAAGACATGCAGGTTAGGTGAACTGGTGACTCTAAATTGGCCGTAGGTGAGAGTGTGGATCTGTTTGGCTGTCTACGTGGCGCCTGCGATGGACTGGCGGCCTGTCCAGGGAGTACCCCGCCTCTCGCCCAATGATCGCTGGGATAGGCTCCAGCACCCCCGTGACCCTTAATTGGAGTAAGCGGGTATAGAAAATGAATGAATGAATTAGCTGTATTAATGAAGCCTTTTTAATCATTATAAAAAACATTGCTCAAGTGCCTTGGTTTGTTCTTTTTTTGTACTAATTGTATAGAATATAATTTAATGTTGTGGTTCGAGGATGGTTCCATGACAAAACGGCCCCTTTTCTAAGAATGTGTTCAGTGTGGTTACTCGTGGTCATGATGGAAGGTGGATGGATGATGAAAAAGAGCTGCATTGTGGGACATGTTGAGGTCTTGGTCAAGTTTGTGACTCCAGAGGATAATTATGGTGGAGAAAACGGCATGTACATTTTATTTTGATGTTTTTGAACACTTTAGATTTAATAAGCAGGCAATAAAGCATAATCGGACAAAATAAATGTGATTATTTGAAGGTTTTCAATGGAACATAATTCTGACATATGTGCAATAAAATAGATCAGAAACCTGTTGTGAAATATCCACTGTGAAACAAAATTCAGGTCACTTGTCAAGTAAAAATATTGTTTCGTTCCCATTACTTTAGACATCAACGTAAGCAGGCCACAATTTAATGCCTCAGCGGGAAACCAACCCATCGAATTTACGATGGTTGTCTTAAATTGATGCTCATGGGGGTTGATAATAAATTAAAAGCTCACTCTGCTCATTGAGTTTTACATTGGGGGATTTTATCCATCTGCATCTGATTTCAATTCCAGCCTGGAATCAGAAAATGAGATCATGTCCGAATAATATTTTAATTGTTGCAATGAAAGATTTCTAAAAGCAAATTTCACAAAGTTTACAAAGTTGTGGGTTCAAACTCGACGAGGACTTTATCTGGAGTTTGCATGTTGTCCTGGTGTTAGCATGGGTTCTGTCTGGATATCTGTTGTATTCAACATGCGGTGGCTGATTGGGGCCGCAACACTTCAAAATTAAGACAACACTAGCAAATGTAGAAAACATTTGCAGATACAAAAAACACCTGCAGCAATTCAATAACAGGAAGTTGCATCAAAAAATGTCTTGCAAATTAAAAAACTCTAATAAACACAGAGAATACAACCATAACCTACAGCATACGTAACAATTTAATTTAGTAACGTGTCTGCTGCAAGTTCACACAATGCACCCAAAAACAGAAATGCATTGCAAGGTTTCACAACACACAAGTACTCCCAACACAGATGTTTCCGCCCGGAGGACATTAGCCAACTTCTACTCTTCAGTGCATTGCAAATAAAACAATAAAATGTGAAATGTAGCTAGTGTAAGAGTAAAATCATAAACTTATTCACCTCTGCTGACCAAGTAGAGATAGAGTGGAGCGCTGTGGGTAGAAACCGCTGTTTGTGTTGTGAGTACTTCCATTGTGTTGTTACCATTTCTGTTGTGTTGTGAAGCTTTGCAAAGCATTTTTGTGTTTGGGCGCTTGTTTGAATTTGCAGTAGACACATTATCAAATGAAATTGTTGCATGTGCTGCAGGTTATATTTGTTTGTTCCGTGTTTGCAAACATTTTTTTTCCAATTTGCAAGACATTTTTGATGCAACTACCTGCTGTTGAATTGATGCAGATGTTTTTGCATATGTGTTGCATGTGTGTCTTAATTTGGAAATGTTGTAGCCCCTATCAGCCACCCTATCGACAGTCCAAAGACATGCAGATGAGGCTTATCGGTGACAAATAGAACAGAGGTGTTGATTTGACAGTAAATGGTTGTCTGTCTGTATGTGTTAGTTCTGCTATAGACCAGTGATATGTCGAGGGTTATGCCTCTCACCCAGTGTGTCAGTGTGTGCTTTGACAGGCTCCAATCTTGCAACCACCAACAGACTGGAAGAAAATAAATGGATGGTAGATGGATGGATGCATATAGATTAATTGTAGTGCACTTAGTGGCAAAAGTTTCGCATTTGAAACATAAATCGAATAAGTCTGGAACTGATTTGCTTTGTCATATTTTCCTCTCTGAGTGATGCCACGTTTTCAACGCAGCGGCTTGGACACTTCTCGGGAGACCAACACTGTAAGAAAATGTCACAGCCTGGGAAGATATTAATGTTGATGTTATGGTGGATTAGTCGTTCTGATTAATTGATTCTTATTTGCTATCTCCCTGAGATACCGCCTTCATGACCTGTGTGGAGTCCATCATCCGGTGGCGTCAACTCTGAGTAGTGAAGAACGGTGCCTTCGGTAGTAATGGACTTTCCATTGATACTACTCAACGTTGGCCACACTGAGTCGTACCAACAGGCAAAATTCTGGCCTCTACCTGATGGACTATGATAGAACTACCCATTCCTAGCATGCAGTACCCCTGTCAACTCAACTCCACAGCATCCCACGTCCTGTTGATGCCACACTTCCTACAAAAGAGTATGGAGTTCAACAGATGGAAGCTATTTTGATACGGTACTATGTGCAATGCATTGCTTCTCTTGCTAGTAACCAACAATGCCCTCACCAGCATGGCCAGTGTCTGTCTGCACACCTGCACTTCATTCAGAAAATCACTCACCTGTTACCCATTGTGTCGTCGTATCAGCAGTATATCAGTCATCTGTTTTCACACATGCATTGCCAGTCTGTTGATGTTGTTCTCTCCTGCTTCTTGCCTGCCCTGAATGTCTGTTGAACTGTTCCAGTCCTTGTAGTGTTCATTGTCATCACCCTGCTGCTCTTCACCCACAAGCATCTAATCTGAGAAAAGTATGCTCAGCCCATCTGTGAGACTCATCCTCTCCTACTGCCAATCTACTCATCATTCTCCACCATCTGGTCTGTATTCCTGTCCATCAGTCTGACTGTCTGTGAGCTGCCCTTTGGCCAGTGCTATCTGGCACCTCATCCTTTCTGTCCTGTCTCACCATCATCCCACTTTCTCCCAGATTAATTTGTGCATCGCTCCTCTCAGTGTCTGCTTTACTTGAGAAGCTAAGCAGCATTGACTTTGTCATTCATTGGATGGGAGACTGCTCTGCATCTTGTCTATTGAATTCCCTGTTGTCACCTGAGGTGAACTGTATCCCCTGTTTCATTAGCAATGCTAAAAATAAACCTGTCTGACAGCACTCCCCGTAACTGAGTCTCAATTGGTTTCTCTTTTTCTATTTTCCCTTAAAGCTAAGTCTGTCCCAGTGTTGCCAGACAAAATTGGTTACAGTGAAGCTTACACAGGCTGTCACTTTACTTCTGGGACAGGAGTATCTGGTGTGGGAAAAGTTGCCTCCCTGGTCCTGTGAGACAATACCGTCATTCTACTTGTTCAGGTCCCAAAAAATGTGAATGTCAGCCAGGTGATAACTGCCATGTGTGGAGATCTATGGATACTTACAGTATGAGGGTCATTAACGTGTCACAGAGTCCTGTGATACTTTGCTGCAATGCTAAACTTGATGACGTCCTTTCCCGTTTTGCTACAGAAGATTTGCCAGAGAGCTCTCACCAATCCCAGAGCATCCAGTTTAGTAGCAGCACTTTGAACTCTGACACTGTGGTTGACCCAGTGGAGTCTCTCAAAGACTTCACAGGTTGTGAAGTGTCAGAAAAATGGCTAAATTGATCTTGACTTATGAGGATGTTTTAGGGACATTTTAGGCTGTTTTCACACCTGAAAGTCTAGAACAAGATCCATACCAAGGTTCACATTTTCATACATTTGGTTCGGTTTGCTTGGTCATCTGAGGTGACGTTGCAATTTTGCTTTCCCATTAAAGAACTTTCCACGATGTACTTGCGTCCTGTCATCATCATCTATGTAGCCTGCATTTCCCTAAGCTTGACATTGATTGGTTTATAGACGTGCGTGCATGGCATTGGCTTGTTTTCAATTTGGCTCCATTTGACTGGAGAAAATTTTTATGCATCTTTTCAAGTTAACTTTTGCTTCTTCCTCTGACCAAATCGCAAATAAAAACTTTGTCTCCTCCTCTCCCCATGTCCTCCAATAGCTCATTTTTACTACCTTCATTTCTTTTGGATGGATTATGATTATTCTGTTTCTTTTCTTCTACTGCTCTTTAATGGGTGACGATAACCTGCCACAACTTCCTGTAATTGATCCAAAAGTCCGAACTATCCAAAAAAATGCTTTCACACTGCAAACCTCTTTTAGGGTGCTTTCACACCTACCTTGTTTGGGCCAGACCTTCGGTTTTTTTCAGTTTCATCCAAATCAAAATGGCAGGGGTGAAAGCGCCCACAGACCATTGTCTGCACCAAAATTTGGTCCAACCAAAAGAGGTGATCTCGATCCAGATCAAACCGAACCATGATCTGGTGTGTTGTAGTGTGAAAACACTTTTTGGATATAACAAGAAAATGGTCAACTGGAGTGCTGCTGGTGTCCCTTGAAACCACCGGTGCTCTTGGAAGGGAAAGTGCTCCTGAACAAAAAAAAATGGAAAAATTAGGTCCAAGCACTCAGCGGATAAAAAAAAGTTAAAAAGCCTTTATGTCTTGGGCTAAAGCATTAAAACACACATATGCATATCGGCCCTCTGGCCTTCATCAGGGTGTGAGAATCAAAGAAGCCAAACAGTAATTATAGTTGTACTCCTATCAGGTGTGCAGCTATAGTACATGCATCACATTTCTTTGGCCACTAGGGGCAGCAATCAAAACTGTCTTTTTGTGTGTGGCCTTCAAAGGCACAACTAAGCAGATTCAGCATACAAACAATCAGTAAAAACAAGACAAAGTAAATGCAACAGAATAGGACCCACAGAGGAGCATTCTACAAAAAATAAATATGATTTATGATATTGAGCACACATTTTTTTTGAATATATAATTTGCTCAATAATATGGACAAATAGTCAATAAATATGGATAAATTAACCACATATCACAATTCATAGTAAGGATACAAATTTGGACAACATGGGTCAGTCAACAGTTAAGCAACAAGTCGGTCATTTCCATTTAGAAGCAGCAGTCATCATTTACAAACAATAGTACACCCTCCCTTTTTAGAAAACCTGGATGTTATTATGAAACTCTCAAAGGGAATCATAGGGAAATAAGCCCCATCAAAAAACAGAGTAGTTATTAAAAAAAAAGGTGAAAAGTCGAAGTCCGCACTGAGAACTGGATGGCTAGTGGCCTTCAAGGTATAAATCCAATATGTCTCTCTCTGTTTGAGGCATTTGATTTTATCTCCGCCCCTGGCATCGAGACGAATGGCCTCAGTGCCCAATACGCGTAGGGTTGAATCCCTCCCATGTTGTGCCTAGTTTTCATCCAAACCAAAATGGCAGGTGTGAAAGCGCCCACGGACCACTGTCTGGACCAAAATTTGGTCCAACCAAAAGAGGTGGTCTCAGTCCAGATCAAACTGAACCATGGTCTGGTGCGTTTGCAGCTTGAAAACACTTTTTGGATATTTTGGACTTTGGGACCAATTACAGTAAGTTGATGCAGGTTATCGTCACCCATTAAACAGCAGCAGAAGAAAAGAAAAGGACAATAATTTAATTAATTTACCTGATTAAAACCAGGCGCCATCAGCAAATCCCTCAGTCAATATGCCTCACCACTTCTTGACATGGAAAAAGTCAGAGAAGTTGAGAATTTGCACCAATGTTCGCTGGCTTAAAGCCAAAACGGTAAAGGATGCACATCACCGTCCACATGACGCTCACTGTTTTGCTGCCCTTAGTGGAAATGCCCTGTTTAGCACCATGGAGCTGACACTGGGATTTTACAATATCCCCCTTCAAGAATCTGACAGGCAATCCACTGCTTTCACAGCCATTAGGCCTGTGTGAGTAGAACATGTTCCTACAGGGTTTGTGCAACAGTCTGGCATCTTTTATAGGGGTGATGCATCACGGTTTTTTGGTTTTTCGGTAACTTGAATTTCACTAGTCTCCTGTGGTATTCAGATGATTTACTGGTGTTTGTGATGGGTGCCCTCGCCCTTTTGAAATGGGCTGTGTGTAATCAAATCAGTCACTTGCTAAAATGTGATGAATTCGTTGTTTGAACTGACAACAATACTCTGACATACATCCTTACCAAGCCAAAGTTGGATGCTTGTGAGTGACTGTGGCTCTCTAAGATTGCTCCATACACGTTTGAGATGCCTGGCGAGCTGAATGCGGTGGCCGATGCCCTGAGCAAAGACCCATTTGTGCCAACGTTGACTCAGTGCCTACTGTCTGAGCCACATTTTGAACTGTTGGAGGATGTCTCTGGTGCTTAAGATTTCTGCAGGATGTTTTTTGTCTCACATGCCAGCTTCAGTCATCAGGTCATCTTTGTCTGCAGCTGTCAATGTGTCGGTGTAGGAGGAAGAGGTCTCATCTGTTCTCTCCTCTGTAATTCAGCGGGATTCTGCCCCACAGCAATGTGCAGCATCTTTAGCTGGCCACATGACCATGCTGACTCCATCTGTTTGGGATGTTTCCCCCCTCTTTATCCTTGGATAATTTACTTTTGCACCAGAAAAATGATCTTGTTGTTTTAAGGGTGAGGTACAGTATTATGCTGGCGCAGGCCTTTTAGAGATGAGTGTTGTGGTGAGACCCAACAAACCTGGAGAGTCCTCAAGTAATGTGATGAAATTGCCTTTTTAAATGGGGTCACAGGGCAGGTAGCTCAGTGGTTAAGGAGTTGAGTTACCAATATGTAGACCTGGATGTGTTTCCTGGTCACACTACCTATCTGTGTCCCTGGACACGACACTTGATCTGCACTGTCTTAAGCCTCATTTACACCCTACACAAAATATGGCCTTTTGTCCGTTCCTTGCGGTCATTTAGTCCGTAATTGTGCACGACGCCGGAGAGCTTACGGATATGGACGAAACGGAGCAATACCACCGGAAATCGTGGTGGCGGTATAGAGTCAGTAGTCCAACCAGTCAGGAAAACGATGAAGAAGAGTCTCAATGGGCAAACCAAAGAGTAGAACTCTCCATTAATGTGGCGACTTGCATTAAGTGGTCTCACATTCCACCGTTGGGTACACTTTTTGCGCTTCTGCCTCGAATGATGGACAGTAAAATCACCTCCTCTATAGTCACCATTTTTGTTGATGCCTGCAACTTGGCACTCGGCACTGCCCTCTCGAGGATGTATTGCATAATGTCCATACCAACGCAAAAGATACAGGGAGGTATGACGGAGATAACGTTTGGGACAAACAGACGTATTTACGTACGGAAATTGAGTATAAATCCAGCTTTAGTCCACTGGCCTTGGCTGGGGAAGTAACCTGCAATGGACTGGCGTCCCATCTACTGGACGGGGATAAGCGCCAGCACCAATGGGCCTTTTGGCTAGTATAGGAGTTCTTCCTGAACATGGTTGGAAGGGACCCACTGAAAAAGCAACAGGCGTCTCAATTTGTTGTATCCACGTTCCTAAAATCAGTTGTACTTCCTGGTGTTCATGATAACAGCTTGTGGTGCACCATAACTTGCTCCTTCAGATCAGTTTCTTGGCCCTTGGATGGTGATGCGGTGATGCTACTAATGCCTTAGAGTGGTGGTTCCCAACCTTTTTTTCTTGAAAACAGCCCCCACCTCCTCCACCAGCCTGTGCAAATGTGTGCACACACACCTCAAAAGAATAAAGTGATGCATTCTAACTTTAACACATAACTTTTATCATAGTTTCCCCCTTTTTTCCCCCTTTGGTTTATCCAAAGAAAAACGATGATCTTTTAGCTAGTATTGATTATACAGTGAGTGAGTTGTCATAACTTTATATAACATGTTTACTTCTAATTTTGACAACCGTCACACAGCCAAACTCTTGCAACCCCCCTGTGATCTTTGGCGTCACCCGGTCTTGTGAAAGAGATGATGCACTATGGATTGAGGAACAGCCTGCATCTGTAGATAGCCTGCATCTTTTACCTACGACACTTCCCCTGCTGTCAGGAAGTGGATGATGCTGATGTTCTTCCTCTCCTCCACTTCTGGTTCCAGGATTTTGGTTTTGTAGATCAGATTGATTACACAGTTTGATTGGGTCATTAAATCAGTATGTTGATTTATTGACTCAGCTTAGTCATTATTGGGAGCTGATCAGGGACCATTCCCTGGAATTCCTATGTAACTGTGTTAACTGTACTTCATGTGTGTTTATTTGTTTGACTGTGATGTATTTGATTAACAGTTATTTCACTTTTTGGCTACTGTTTGTTCATGTTGAACAGGCCTGGTTTGTGTGTTGTAAATCCCACCACATATTGTCCAAAGTCAGATTTTGCTAACACCCAGCTGTTCTCAGGTCTCTCAACCCTTTTAGTTGATGATTTCATAGTTGACAGATTCTACTGTCCTGTCGTTTTGCTTTTCTTTTGTATTAGTAATTTTGATATGTGACCGGTGTTTATGTGAGATTGTGTGGTGTTGTGTAATTTGGAGGTCATTTCACAAAATCTGTCCTTTTATTTTGAAAGATTAATATTACCCAACTGAACATAAGGGCCAGTCGCTGTAATATATGCACAACAGCGCCACCTTCTGCACCCTCTTGCTTTTTTGCATTGGGGTTACTTTTGAATTCTGGATTTGCCTGCGAGCTCCCCTTTTCCATGTGCCTCTTTTGTGCTGAATGAATTCTCTTTTACTCTCCTTTGGTTTGAAATGAGTTAAGGTGTGAAATTTTGTTAAATTGTTTTTAATATGAACTAAACCCACCAGTTCTGTAATATTGACAAATTGGCTCTGATACTTGATTATTTTTGGTCAGTTAGCATGGTGGACCACTTTTTATATTTTCTGTTTATTTTAATAGCAATGATTTTTTTTAAACAATTCTTGAACTTTGGATTCTGTATCATTACAAATGAAGGCAAATATTATTCAGTTCATTTATCCAAACAACTTATTTGTCCATGTCGGAGAAAAAAAATCACAATTGATTAAATTCATAGAAAAGATCTGTTGAATATTTGCCACATGTCATTATCTGTAAATGTAATGAGCGACAAAACAAATAATTAATGGATTTTTATTGTGTGATATTGTGACACATTCATTGCTGAAGAAAAGGCTCCAAATATCATTAAATTAAAGATGAATTTGCATGGTACAATGCATGTATATTGGATAATATTTGACATATTGACATTTGACAATTATTGATTCAAACCCCACCCGGTTCAAACCCCACCCCTGCCCATTCTCCATGTAATGTGGAGTTGCATCAGGAAGGGCATCCGGTGTAAAACCTGTGCCAAATCTACATGCAGATCCATTTATGTAATGAAGGAAAGTGGGAAATTACGAGTTCCAACTCAAGCGAAGTGACTTGAACACAAGATCGTTTTCTTTTTGTTTGTTTGTCGCTCGGAAACTCGTGGGGAAATTCAGTGCTCCAATTTATCCGACTTGACTTCATAACAATCACAGTAATATTAAAAATGCTATTAATTACTTTTAACAAATCATATACATTTGTATGTGATTCATATACATTTGTATGTGATATGTTTGCATTCATTATATATTAGTGAATAGTGAAGTTGACAGCGTTACAGTTTTTGCAAACACATCTACAATAATTGATTTTGTCACTGAGTCGAGGCTACAACTAGATACACTCATCTGAGACATTTTCTTGTTCACTCACAGCAAGCAGCTATCATAACTTATTTATTTGTTCCTTGTAAACACGACAAAAAAGCACAAATATAGTACTGCAGGCATCCATATTGTTTTCTGAGTTGTTCAAATGAACGCACACTTTTTGGAACTCTGAAGTTCCTAATGTGGGAATTTCTGAGTTTACTGTCGCCTTGAATGCAGCAATACACCATTCAAAAATACACTTTGGTTTTAGTGTGTCCTGTGAGTCCTTTCAACTTTTCCCTTTTCACTCGGGGTCGCCATAGCGGATCCAATATGGATCTGCATGTTGATTTGGAACAAGTTTTATTCCGGATTCTTTTCCTGGCGCAACTCCACATTACATGGAGAATGGGCACGGGTGGTCTTGAACCGGGAACCTGCCACCACACTGTCCTGATGGTACCATTTACCATATTTTGTAATATCAGCTGATGGCCTACATCAGAGTTGCGGAGTTAATAATTTTGTTGGGTACACCTCCTCTCTAAATGGTGTTGAAAGTATGGTTTAAAAGGGAACGCCAATGTTCCAACAGTTGTGCCCCTCTTTGTTGAAAAGGTAGACCTTTGGTCAAGGAAGGCTTGATTAGATTTTTTTTTGTAGTGTCTACCATTGAGTTCTATATTATTTGTGTTGAGGTGAAACAGTGCCCCCACTGGTACTTTGTTGAAACAAAGGACTGTTGGAGCTATTTAAATTTGAAGCAGTACCAGAAACAGTTTCAGTGTACAGCATACCTCGAGAAAATCACAAGTGGCTTAAGTGTTAACTGAGGGAATAAAGAGAAGACATTTGGAACAATCATGATACTAACATTTAGGATCATGATTCCAAACTTGAAAGTATTTTACATATTAAAGAATCAAGATTAAAAGAAGATGATCAAGGGGCAGCCAATCAGAGATGATTCAAATATAAAGTAAAATATGAGTGGTTTTATAATGCATCTACACAGAACATAAGCCTTAATCTAAGAAAGAAGAAAACTGCGTTTCTGCTGCAAGACATATTTAACAATAAGCACTTGGGTTGTTCTGAAGTGGCACTGTTAAAGATGGGGGGGGGCTAGACCTCTTCAAATTTGACCTTTTTCATCAAACATATGCAAACTGATATTATTCCCATTCTCCAAGGTCTAAATTAACTAAATATACCAGTTACTTTGATCTTGGACCTTGGCTATGCCTGCCTCAAGAGCCATGTAGTTTTATTGTTGACGTTTTTCAAAAACGCTGCAAAATTCGGGATATTATGTCCTTGTTTTCATTGTAGCTTCCCAGAGGTTGATGCTATAGCATTGAAAGTGGTACCAAATGAAAGCTAATAAAATTTTCTTGCATATGGTAGTAAACACATGAACACCTGTGTAAATTTTAACTGATTTTAATGCACAAAAATTGGGACACTGCAAAAAATCAACGTGGTAGTATGATAGCACTGCACTGACACATATATTGCGTA
>OMMV01100213.1:0-11125 GCA_900302635.1 Chatrabus melanurus
TAATGTCATGGCCCCCTTCTTCATCCGACTTAAACCCTACTGAGAACTTCTGGGCCCTTCTTAAATGTGACATTTACAGTGAGAGAAAACAATCCACCTCTTTGAACAGCATTTTGGAGGCTGTGGTTGCTGCTGCATCAAAGGTTGATCTTCAACAGATCAAGAAACTGACAAACTCCATGGATGGAAGGCTCATGGCAGTTATTGAAAAGAAGGGTGGCTGTATTGGTCACTGAATATTTTTGAAATCTCAAAAGTGTTTCGTTGTTAATTTTGAGTTATTTGTTATACTTACTCTAATAAATGAAAATAATGGGAAAACTTTAGTTTTTCATTTAGTTGCATAATAATTCTGCACACTAATAGTTGCCTAATAATTCTGCACACATATACACATATATTCACCTGAGAAAGCCAAAACTCACTTTTCCTTTGTTAAACATTCAGGTTTGGGGTTTAATAACATTTTGGATTGACTGAGAGCACTGTATTTGTTCAACAATAAAATGAATCCTCAGGAATACAACTTGCCTAATAATTGTGCACGCAGTGTATACACTCTAACAGCCATGTTTTTGTATACCATGGCACACTACACAAATTGCCGTTAAAGGGTGAAAATACCTTCCAAATGCAGCCACCATGCCTGACTTCCTGTTGCACATATGCCAGGTGCACAATGCAAAAATGTTATATTTTTTAACACTCTCAGGTCCCCATTACCTAGCTTCCAAAACTTAACTTAGAACGACAGTTTTTTATTTATGTCGGATCACCTGGTCTAAGACCAGGTGATTTGACAGACATAAATAAAAATGCAGGTCAAAATAGTTTTATTATGTGTAAGCAAAAGGATAAAAAAGGAGAATTGCTGACAAAAGTTGCTGAATGTTTAACATTAGCTGGTTTTATGAAGTGTAGAGCTATGTTAGCTAAAACTACACAGGATCTAGACCTTATGTGCATATAGATAGTGCCTTGAGGTAACTTATGTTGTGATTTGGTGTATAAATAAATTGAATTGAACTGAACTGAGTTTTATGTGTTGTCACATTTTGCATATGTGACATGAAGTGATTAGATGAAGACACGGCAAAGCGTTTTAGTTCATTGAAACTTAAACTTTTAGCCCTTGTGGTCAAAGACCGTGGAGTGTCACCTTTGACAGAACAAACCGACTGTACAAGTTTGATATTACTAAATTAATTTCAACGTTATAGTCTCCTCTGAGGTGTGAATATGTGGTCAAGTTTTGATGAAATGCAATCTATTATTACAGTACATTTTTGTAAACATTCTAGAATGAAGCTCAGTACAAACCCAAAGATAATGTTTTTTTTCTATGGAGTATTCCATTATTGTGACTTGTAGTTACAGCATCATATTCAAGCGGCAACCTCCTTTGCTGAAAAATGAAGCCAACGCAGAAGTGCCAAAACCTGCAGTTTCTTGAATGGCCACTTGAGGCTGGTGTCAAAAGCAAGCCAATCACCATAGAACCCCAGGATCAAATGTCCAACTTTACAGCAGAAACAGTTTTGGTCTCTATAGCTTGTTTCCCTGTTCATGACAACTGTACAGGGCCATAAAATTATGATTAATTAGGGGTGTAGTTGCACAAGCCTAGTTAATCATGGTGGGAGGGGGGTGAATTTTTTGTAACTCATCAGTGTAAGCTATTCTAAGCCATAAAGTTATGAATAATAAGGGGCGTGGTTGCTTTGAGTCACGGCTACCTTGTACCAGGTGCAGGCAGCCACTGCTAGTTAGCACTAATGAGCAGATATCCATGACGATTATTGAGGCTGTGTGTATAGCTTTTAATACCCGTACCCAAGACACTTATTATAAGAACCAATGTCCACTCTTCAAAAATATGCATTAATCACGTCAAACAAGTCTACCTAGCTTGCTAGCCTTAGTTAGCTTGGTAACTTCGAGATAGGTGGGCGTGTTCTGGCTTTATTCATCCTGCCCAGGTCATGCCGGTCTTGCCCACGCTCCACACATTTATGGTTGGCTGGGAAAACCCTATGGCTGACGCCACAGAGGGTTTGCAAATTATATATAATCTATGGTCGTATTACAAAAGAGAAATGAAGAATGGGCCCAATTAGTTGAGCTACACAGATTTAGATTTTGTTTGTTAAAGGACATGGTACTGATTTTCACTGAAGTTACTAAATAGGATACCCCAAACCTGGAATACATGGAGCTGGATTGACTGCCGGAACCAGGAATGAGTGGATAGCACTCCAATGAGTGCTATTCTAGATTACATTCTACAAATATCCCAGTAAAGCAGGAAGACGGCACACTGTGGGTCTGTATTAGTTTAAGTCACGGATCTCTGAAATTCAAAGGCAACATCGCCAGCTCAGTTTATTTCATCGTGTCTGATAAAACTTGGAAAACTTTGACAGTTTCTGTCCAACTCTTCCATCTGGAACCGTTGAAGACAGTGGTGATTTTAATGTGGCAAAACGGTAAATCTATTGTAACTGCTTTCATTTTTTTAACCAATCAACACCAAAAATGTTTCAGAATAATTAATGCAGCTAATGTTGCATCCAGTCAGATCAACAGCAATGATTCATACACACATCAGAGAATTTGGCAATCATTTCCTAATTGTTAGTCCAAGAGAAACAAAGGGGGGGAGCTGCTACCTGAAATTCAGCAGTGGAAACCACAGATGGTTTTATCCTCAAACTGTTCACTATTTTCTAAGAAAAGGTCATGAGAGGCAAGTAGCTCATTTTCTGTTTTACGAGCATTTTTGTGGGATTAAGAGTCGCTTTTCCTCACATGAATGACATAATGTTTTGGAAAAACTGAGCCTGAATTGCTATTTAAAAATCTTTTAAAACTAACTAACATGGTGTAAATAATTAAGAAATCACAAAAACACAGTACGGCTGAATTTGGAGACGCAAATACCTTTGGCGCACCATTGCGTACGTGTGGGTGTAATTTAAAATAACTGGCGGTAGATTTCCATGGACAAACATATCGTGCACACAAAACCCTCCTGCTGACATGCACATCAGAAGATAAGATTTGCTCCTAAATCATAAATATAACCCATCACAAGAACAAAAGAGCATTTTTTTAAACTACCTTTCCTGTGTGGATGGTTTCCATATCATTAAGTATGTGCCTGTGATTGTCACAAACTCTGCTCTCAACATTCCCAACATTCCCATGCAGCTCTTGACCCCTGACAGCCTTAAATTATTAACATTCCCATATGGGCTTAAAGCTCCCGATTGCTCCTTGCAGCTACATTTTTCATGTGTTTTTCATATTAGCGCGAGGATCGACACAGGAGATCTGATTTTTAATATGCAGCCCGTGCACGCCTGGTTCAGAAAACATCAGCAGATCTTATATTTTGAAAACCTGAAGGATTCTTCCTTGACGTGCTGTTTGTTTCGGTGAGTGTCTCAGGCCGATAGGGGGCAGTAGTTGCCCTGTTTGTGCTGTAGAAAAGTCTTTCTGCATAGAGCTCCACTGACAGCACGCAGGACTGAATGCACAATTGTTCATGAATGAGGCCCCATTCATCACAATTAATCAGAGGGCCAAACCCATTAACTGTCAGGCCAGGGACGAGTTTGTCTTTGTAAGGATGACAGACTGCTGCAGGCAACATCGGCGGTGATGAAGTGGCTTTGAACCACAGCTCAGATCTGTTAGTTTATGGGATTGAAATTTTAAAACAATACTGCCATCTTATTTTTGTAAATGACATTCTCTTATATCATATATGCAATTACCTTTAATAAAATACTTGGAATTGTCCTTCATATATGAATTCTGCACCAATATCTAACTGGCAGAATGTAAATAAGTACATTTACACAAAGAGCGCATGTATGTGTAAGTATACTTCTGTGGTACTTTTATTCCTTATATCTTTTTTTTACTTCACTACATTGATTTTAAACCTATAATAACCAGTTGCTGTAGTTTGCAGTTTCATATTTATAAAACTACTGACCAGGTAATAAATGTGCATTATTACAGAACAAAATATTTTAGTGTGTGCAATATTTAAGTTAGGCCAGCCACAATTATCTATAATGTGAGAAAGCCACTAAATCTGATCTAATCGCTTTAATTTTTAGGCTGGTACATTTTGAATTTTGGCTTATAACTGCTTAAAATTACATTATTATATTAATCATTTTAGTTAATTAAAGAAGTCGTATTATGCAAAATCTGTTTTAGGCTTCCTTTAACCGTTACATTTTTTTGGAATTCATGTTAAACATCCCAGAAATCCCACAATTATATGCATCCAGAAAATTTTCTACCATAAACAAACATTTCGCCTAAAATGCCCCATCATTCTCTGGTTAATCTGTGAGATACGCCCACTGAGCTGGTCTATGTTTTCTGTGACATGCCCACATTGTCTGTGGGAGAAAATGGCAATTCCCCTAAAAGGAAAGGGGGTGTGGCTAGCAGCAGGTCCTTTCCATTTAAAGGAACAGGCACAGAAAACTGGTTGTGACCAATGCTAACTTTCTGAAAAGGTGCATAATATGACCCCTTTAAAGAATCTGAATACTTCCAACTATGGTCAAATATAGTAGTAACACACAAAAATGAATAGATGATAATAATGTTTGTTTATATTCAATATGCTTTTCTAAATATAATCACAATATAAGCTTAAGCTCCTTATTGTTTCTGTATAAATGTGGTTTCTGATGATTTGTGTTATTCTTATGCCAATAAAAGCAAATTTGGAAAAATTTAAAAACAGAATTTTGTCTATTTTAAGTACTATATTAAAGAAAGTAACTGAACTTTCAAGATGTATAAAAACCTGCTTAGTTTGTTAATTTACAGCCAAATGTGATTCCATAAAACTGGCAAACAGGATAATAATCAATTTATTAAAGAATTTATCAAGATGAAGTCCTTGTAAAACTATGAGATAATTCAAACAAACTAACTTATAATTTTTATAAGGGTTAGTCACACAATATATTTATTTGTATTGCCTTTATGCTTAATACTCTTTATTGTAAATTATTTAATATTTAGAATCATTTTCATTATTTTTGCAGCCTCTTTGCTTTGTGACATTTTATTTACCATACCTAAGATTTTTGTGCAGCACTGCTTTGTGATGTTTGGCTCGTTCTAAAAGCATTTTTGTACCCTTTTGCATGCTGCACCTTTGTGATGACTCTTTTGATGACATGCACTCTTTAAATATGTGATACGTGATTGTGATCCTCAGGTTCCTGTTTAAAAGTCAAAGCAGAGTGTAAACATCTCAGTCCGGTTTGAAAGGACGTCTGCGGCATGTCTGAGTGACCCAACTTTGCTCAAAGTCTTCATCAAACAAAAGTAAACCTTTTCATTTCTTTTCTTTTGCCCTGCATAACAAATACCACGTTATGATTTGGGGTATCTGGTAGATCAAGCGGCCCTTTGCCGGCAGCTGTGTGCTGGTTGCCAAACCAAACAGAGGGGGCTCCTGGAGTCACCTCTGGCCAAACATGCAGCTAATCCTCCGAGCAGAGGCTAGATTGCAACTCTGAATGCGTAAGACAGTTTAAAAATAGAGGACGGGGACAGAGGTCAGAGCTACAGAGGGATTTAAGGCCTTTATCATTATCACGGCACAGCAGAGCTGCAGTCCTGAGAAAGTGCCTGAGTGTCTGAGGCGGGACAGGAGGTCTGTGCACGAGACGCGTGCATCGCTTCACGTTGAGATACTCTCCGTCACAGCTTTTTGAAAATGTTCTCATGC
This sequence comes from Chatrabus melanurus, assembly GCA_900302635.1. Lineage (NCBI taxonomy): Eukaryota > Metazoa > Chordata > Actinopteri > Batrachoidiformes > Batrachoididae > Chatrabus > Chatrabus melanurus. Next base: position 5,774 of record OMMV01100213.1, read on the forward strand.
AGGCCCAGTCTGCTGACTCACAGTAACAGCGGCATATATTGCCAAATAAATAAAAAAAAGATTTTTCTTGTTTAAATAATTTGGATCATGCATTTAAACTGCTGCAGCATTAGAAAAGATTTACATTTGACTGCTGCAGCTCATTAGTGCTTCTAAAATACATATTCATCAATTTAGGATTGATATATGATGGTTTCCAACCTTATGCTTTGAATTTTGGTGGTGGGGTGAATCATTTCTTACCTCTTGTATGGAGGTTATGTGTATTAAGAAACTAACACGCAAAGACTGATTTTTATAGTTTTTTGAAGGTTTAAGAGATAATCTGGATCTGGAGATAGGTTTGGTTTATGTTTTTTGCCCCCACTATAATTAAAGGACCATGCCAGCCATTTTGGTGTTTCAACGCAAATATATAAGTATGATACATATTCCATTACAACCAAGTCCATAATTATTTAAACAGTGACACAATTTTTTTTGTAATTTTGCCTCTGTACTGCACCACAATGGAGTTGAAATGAAACAATCATGATGTTATTGTAGTGGAGACTTTCAGCTTTAATTTAGGGGGTTTAACAAAAATATCTCATTAATCGTTAAGAAATTATGGCCATTTTTATACAGAGCCCCTTCATTTTCAGAGCCCATAAGTAATTGGACAAACTTGTATCGTTCTACAAACGAATCATCACTTTTACAGCCAGTTTTCTTTGGACATGTCAGAGGATGGATATATGACCATTTCCAAGTTTCTGAATATGTCTTGGACTTCATTTACATCAGTCATTAAATACAAACAGTATGGCACTGTATGGTAAATCTGTCTGGAGCAGGCAGTTCTCCAAAACTGAGCAACAATGCAAGAAGGAGATTATAGTGAGGGAAGCCACCAAGACAACTGTAACAACTCTGAAGGAGCTATAGGCTTCTGTGGCTGTGAATGGAGAAACTGTGCATTGAGTAGCTTTTGCCTGTTGTATCACCAGTTATACAGCTTCATGGTGGAGTGGAACGGAGAAGGATTTTCATACAATAAAACAGATCAAATCTAGGCTCAAGTTTCCCATGTGCCTTCTGGGAAACTGTTTAATTTCATGTCTTTTTGTTTGTTTGGTTTTTTTTTTTTTAAAGAAAAAACATCTCTAGACTCGAGCCTAGATTTAATCTGTTTACTTGTACCTTACTTTATATGTTTCTTACCCACCACGTAAGGTAGAAAAATGTGTTTTAATGTGTTATTTTCAGTTGTATGTTTTAGAGCATGTCTGTAAATAATGTGATAATGTATTTCTATATTTTTGGCTGGAAGATGAACGTGTCAAAGGTATGTTTTTTTATTTTTTATACTGTGACACTGGGCATTTGGGGCCTTGGTGGATATACAATGAAATAAGTTTCCTTCTACTTTCAATTGAATTATAAATATATTATAGTAAAATACCAGGAAGGAAGGCCACACCTACTGCTTTGTGTGTGTTTAATTCTTCATAAAATACTAACTGCAAGTTGGCTATAAATAAAAGTATTTATTTTACAAATATTGAATGCATGCTTAAACGTGTAAACAGAACACACTATAACCATGCAAAAAAAAAAAAGAAAAAGAAAAAGACTGTACTCAAAACAAATAAACCAAGGCTGCCCCATGTGGGGCCCCTGGGCAACATTTTGCCCATAATAGCAATTGACAAGCTCTGTACAATTTAATAAATTACTGTTAAACAGATTAAAGAGGAGTGTTTTCATTATTTTGGAATTTTATTGTAGATAGAGAATGTTCATTTTCTATCAAGTAAAATACATTTAATTGTATGTATGTTACTCACACAAGATCAACATTTATTTTTGGCCCGTGATCCTCCATCCAGGCTAATTTATGGCCCATCAAAGGAAAGAATTTGGGCACTTCTGATCTAAGCATAACTCCAATCCAAAATCTGAGCGTCATCAGAGAGAAAGGTCAAGAAAAAAGTGTAAGAAGCTGTTAGAAATTTGATTAATTACAACATTCACAAGGTTGAGATATGTCAAACTCCTAACATTATAAAATAATTGTTACAGTAAATTAGTTCAATATTATTAGTGCTATCATAAAGTTTCAGGTACAGTTTTATTCTCTGTGTCACTAAATGATTTTGAATTTTATTTGAGGACATTGTCCCATAAAATCAATGATTCAAGCTCATTTAAATTGTTGTTGGGATTTTGAAAAATACTAAAATAGAATAAAACAAAACAGGTTGACCAGAAACCCAGAATAATAAATAAAGTCAAGCTACTCACAACACTGTGGGACAAAATAAACAAAATCATGCTAAGATGCACAGGCAGGAGCTGCACATTATGAAACATATTTAATAAAACACAGGATTTATCAGGTAAAAACAGCACAATAAGGTTCAGATGAGCATGCACGTGAAGAGCGCCTGAGGACTAAATGAGAAGAAGCCAAGTGGCTGCATGGGAATACAGTCAGGGGGTTCAGTCTCTGGCCCTGGATGCTTTCTGTAGACGGACATGTTCAACAGAGGACAAAACAGCAAATAAATGTGTTTGTGAAAAAGAAAACATGTTGAAAAATTGTTCAAAAAGAAGCTGAGAGGAAATTTTATCCTCTATTTGTGTCTGAGTATAAAAAAGTGTTTCTGGGCATTACAGGAGAAATGCACTGACAAAATGAATTTTAAAATTAAACCAAATTGCAGAAGTTAGGTGGGATTTTTTTTTAAATGATTTTCCATATCAAGTCTGAGAAAAAAATAAAAGTTGCTTTTGTTTTTGTTCTGCTGCAGCTAATTTTCCCCCCTGAAATCCTACAGGCTAGTTTTAGGTCTAAGAACTTTTTTTTAAACAATTTGACAAACAAACCACATTTTGGTTGAACTGTGCAAAATTTACTGATGTTGAATTATTCAATACACAATGTTCCCTGAAATTACACTTTAAATTAGTTGAGTCAACACAGTTTTTTTGTGGACACACAACATGGATTATATTATTAGCAATATATATACATTTGTGTTCTGTTTAAGTCTTTGGAATGGTGACATTCAAATATTTAATATTTAATTAAGCATCAATGTAAAGACTTTTCAAACACTGACTAAGGAGTTAAACCAACACCCGAAATGCTTGAGTTCATGTAACACATTGACTTGTAGAAAGCTTGAACCATCTTGAAATAATCAAGTGGGTTGAGCCAAACTTAAACTGTAGAAAAGTTGGGCCATCTTGAATTTTTCAACAGGGTGCAAGCTTGTTAGCCAACAATTAATTAAACGTTGAATAAAGTCAAAAAATAAAATAAAATCTGCAACTTGTTAGTAAACGTTTTTTAAAAGTGTGGCCTTTTTTTAATTTTTACAGTGTATTAAGGGATCACAAGCAACAAAAGGCTGCATGCGAAACACAGATGCTGCCGATTGAGACAAAATTCAAATAAAAATCTCTTGCATAAGTAATCTTTTTTCCATGTGATGACAGTCAAATCCCACACTGCTTCGTTTAGCTGCAACTACGCGTCCAGGAATTTCAAATTGTCTACATTTAACTGATCGAAAATGACTACAGAGATAATAAAATGTAACCTACTGACAAATTTAACTCCGAGTTTTTTCTTTATTAAAAGTATGACAAACCAATGGTAATAACGCGCTGATCTATTATCACCTCAGTGTGTGTCCATGTGGTGTACTTAAACTTTTAAAAGGCTGCTCACAGGTTTCAGAAAAATCTTATTTTTTAAAATTACATTTAACTTTTATGACTTTTTAAAAAATTGTACCACACTTTGTAAGAATTGGCTTGAAAGTGTTTTACAAATAAACTTATTGTTATTATTATCATCATCATTATTATTATTATTGTTGTTAAGGCATTATTTTTTTACTTTTAGACACAAATCTGTCCACAGATGGCCTTTAGGCCTCAATTACAAACAGATACGTTTTTAAAAAAGGAGAGAAGAATTTACATAATTTTATTTATTTCTTTTTTTAAATGAGGAACTGACAGTAAACTTCATGAGGTTAAACCTGGAATAAGCTGCTGGAAATAAAATTGTAGCTGAAAAAGAATCCGATTTTTTTTCTATCAAATTAAAGTTGAATAAAATGTAGATTCTCTTCAATTTTTCAGAAAGAAGAGAAAATAAGAAAAATGAACACACACAAAGGACTTTTAATTTGTAATGTTTCTAATAAGCATGTGTCGGTGTAGTTTCCGTGCCGGAGCAGTTTTTCTCTCTTACTGAACGCTGAAAACACAAAGTGTATCTTCACACGTCTTCCTATTGATACGTTAACCAGCCTACAAATACATATGAGCTCTTTTGAAACGAAAATCTATGTTAAATCTGTTATTTAATCATGTTGCAGACAGAAGACGTCATTTTAAGTTCATTGACAATCAATTAGAGTGCTTCAAAACGACACTGGAAACTTGTGAAAAATAAATTAGGACGAATTACGATTTAAACGAGTGAATAAAGCGTAGTTAAAGAGCAATAATTAAAAAATATAAAAATGTAAAAAGTAATATAACGTGAAAAACGGGATATATCCCATCTACAATTTATATTCTATTCTTGCCCACTATAATTATCGTTTACTACAAAGAGGTCGTGAAATATCTTCAGTATTAATTTGGGGCACCAATGTTTATTATTAGCTTATTAAAAACACCAAAATAAAACGTCAAAATAATATTTCATTATGACGGGTGTGGAACTCGTAGATAATTATATAATTATAACACAAATATGACCCAGATCATATGAACAAAAATCAGTTTAAATGTTTCTTAAGGATGTTTGAAGAAAGTTAAATGTTAAACGTGGGGAAAAATCTAAGTAAAATAAAATATAGGCACCGAAATATTCAGAACAAAATGTGCATGTACTGCCATTTTTCCCCTTTTAAACAGAAGGTTCGTTTTCATTTTCTGCCCCGAGGAAAGAGACTTACCCTCATTATTAGTTCACACTGGAGCCTCTCAGGCACAAAATGGTTTTAATGTTCAAAATGCTGCTTTGTGAACCCCAATAATAATAATAATAATGATAATAATAAATTATTATTATTATTATCATCATTATAATTATAATGATAATAATAAGAGAAAATATTAGCTCCGTCTATAAAAAGCATATTATTAATGTTATTGATAATAATGACATTATTATTATTATTGTTGTTGTTGTTGTTATATGACACAAACACGTAGGATCTTTCTGAAGCTTTCTGTTATCTCTAAATAAAAATTTACAAATTTAAAAAGCAATAAATAAATAAACAAAAATTAATCAAAAAACTGACAGAATCTACCAGACTGGACAGATTCTTCCTTTTT
>OMMV01100246.1:0-13585 GCA_900302635.1 Chatrabus melanurus
TTTTCTTTTTTTTTTTTTTTTTTTTTTTTTTTGGTTTAATGTTTTTTTTTTTTTTTTTTTTTTTTTTTTTTGGGATAATTCCGTAAGATTCTAGAATTTTTAAAATAGATTTTCCAAAATGAACGGATCGTACAGTGACTTGAATTGCATCAGCGATTAGGAGACGTTGTTGTAGGTGTTAAACCAGATTGAGAGCGTGAAGGTGTTTCGCATTGTTGCGGTCAGAGTGCTGCACTGGTCTGCAGAGAGCTTCACCACCTCAGAAGTGTCAGTGGTGCTATACGTTCTTCTGCTTTGCACCCATTGCTAAACATCACCAGCATCAGCCACGTCCTTAGCTCGAATATATTAGCTACACATATTTCAGATTTCAAACAATTTTTACAGCAGCTACAATCGATGGTTGACACTTTCCTTGTGCACGTTTGTGTTTTGTTGTTGTTGTAGTCCAATTCTGGAAATTCTGACATGTTATCAAAGATCTCCTCCGCTGTGGGTACAATCACTGCTCCACTCTGCACTCATTGGCTGCATATACAAAGGTCAGTGCATTTGCACGATCAAAGTTCAACACATTTGAACTTTTGATGCAGTGTGTCTCTGCACTGTGCTTCACATTCCTTCAAGCAAAACTAACGATTCATTTCTTTTTCCCAAACAAAATTAGATTGACCAAAATATACACAGAGCCACAAAATATGCTTGGGAGCGATAATGCCCTACCAAAACAAATCCAATAGGATTCCTATATGAAAAATCGGATTCCTATCTATATTATAATACCCACTTTGTCAAGACTTTCGGAGCCATCCACTACTATACGCGCCCTCCACTGACTGCCAAATGTTTTACCGTTAGCCCCTCATTAGGGTAAAATATCTCACTTTGTTTCTAGGGGTAACCCATTGTTTTATGAAATTTTCTCAATTAGTTTGATTTCAAATTCGCTGCTCCTCCATTGTTCTTTTCCCGTCATGCATTGTGCAACTCCAGACCATCATGATGCAACCGTCCCCCTCCGTGCCACCAAAGCTCCGCAGTGAGTGCGCAATTATAGGCGACACACACTGAGACAGCTTCCTGACACAGATCTACACTTTAGCTACACTTTTCTTGGATTTTAATAGAACCGGGATTTTGGAATTATTCTTGGACTTGCCGACAACAGTGAATATTCAGCACACTGCGATGTACATTTGTACAGTTTTCAAATTTGCCGGCTCCGGTAATTCTTCTTCACACCCGTGGAATCTGTACTTAAATGATTATTAATTCAAGGAGACACTATAGTATAATGTATTTTACCTTTCAGAGGTGGAAGAAGTGTGTAAAATGCTGTAGGAATCCTATAAGTTTCCTTTGTATAGGAATTTCTATAGGATTCCTATTGGAAAAATCTGATAGGAATCCTATAGGAATTCCTATAGGAAGAAATCCTGTAGGATTCCTCTTAAGTCATATCAGAATCGTACAGGATTCCTTCCTATATGATTCTGATCAAAATTCCTACAGGAAGAAATCGTATAATATTCCTGTCGGAAGAAATTCTATAGGATTCCTATGTGGAAAAAATCCTCTAAAAACTCCTATAGGAATCCTATAGGATTTCTTCCTATAGGAAAAAGTCATTCCAATTTTTGATAGAAATGCGACAGGATTCCCGTATGATTTCTATAGGATTCTTTGAGTAGAGTGAGAACACCGTTTAAGCACTGAGATGAATGACTTGGTGGAACAGAGGTTTTCACTGTCCCCTCACACCCGGAACCCGATCTGGCCAACTGGGGATGGGTCTAGTTTCTGCAAATCGAGCCTCAGTTGCTTTTGTTTATAGGAAACTACTTTGGGATGAATTGCAGTTTTTAACCGTGGATGTTGGACAAAGTCGACATTTGTAACAAGTCAGAATTGACAACACAGCAATCATGTCAAAAGCTGTTATTTCCAGACTGTTAGAAGACTGTTTGCTCAACTGAGCCGAATAGCTGAGAAGATGATTTTTGCTCTCCATCTGTGCTACTCCCTGTGTTTTTCTTCTCCGGTTTTGCTGTGTAAGATCCAGGGAGAATGACCCGTGTGGGGGGGTTTCTTGCTATTGGGGTCAATAAGACCTTCTGGTTATTTGTGATATTAAGTCTATTCTTGTAACTTTGGCAGAAAGTTGAATAGACATCTTGCCATTTTTTCTCCAGTGCAAACTGATCTGTATGGAGGCAGACCTGACCTTTTCCTATACAGATAAACTGCGATGTCAGATCCCCCTGTACCCATGCTTGGATTGTTCCCAGCAGTCTGCAGCATGAAAGCTTTGGTTAAATTTCTGCATTCCAAAGACCTTCAAAGGGTCACGTTGCACAAAATAGGCTTTTAGCTAACATTTACAGTTAAATATGGCAGCGTTTCATTGTGATCATCCTCAAATTCCCAGAATTCTTTGAGCATTTATGTAGAAATTGCCATGCTATAAGAAAAATTTAGCCCTGCAACGGTTCGTTTTACACAGTGACAGTTATACAGCTTCAAAGTGGAATGGCATAGAGAAGGATAAAAAAAAAAAAAATAGAAAACGTGAAATTTCAGCTCGAGTTTGCCAGAAAGTACATAGGCGACTCGAGCCTAGATTTGATCTGCTTCCATGTATGAAAATCCTTCTGTGTTCCACTCCACCATTACGGTGTATAACTGGTGATGCAGCAGACAAAAGTTGCACTATGCACAGTTTTTCCAAACACAACCACAGAAGCCTATATCTCCTTCAGGGTTGTCTGAGTGGCTTGGTGGCTTCCCTCACCAGTCTCCTTCATGCATGGTCATTCAGTTTTTGAGAACTGCCTCCTCCGGAGTCCAGACAGATTTACCATACAGTGCCATAGTGTTTGTAGTTCTTAATGATTTATGAAAATAAAGTTCATGACATATTCAGTGACTTGCAAATATTCATGTATTCATCACCTGATTTGTCTAAAGCAGTGATTCTCAAAGTGTGGGCCGTGGCACACCACGGGGCCGTGAAAGTACTGCAGGTGGGCCATGAGCGGTCATTAAAAATAAACGAATAAAAACATCTGTGATGGTCAATTTTGTAATAAAATTTAAAATTGCCTAAAAATATTTGATTACATTTTAAAATGTAATCAGAAAGAATAAAACAAAGCCATGGGATTTTGTGTTATTCTTAATTTATATAGCCTCGTTGAATATATATATATATGGAAATACTTCATCTTTGCCTGTTGTGTTGATCAAAATTGTAAGTTTGGGTGGTTCCTAGAAGATTTTCAGATTTCAAAGTGAGTCCTGGTATTCTTAAATTTGGGAATGGTTGATCTAAAGACAACCAGTTGCAAAGGTGGTGATTTGTATGAAAAATAATTCTTATATTCATTTGTCCAATTACATATGGGCTCTGAAAATGAGGCACTATGTATAAAAATGGCCAAAATTCCTAACTGGTTAATGTGATATTTTTGTTAACCCCCTTGAATTAAAGCTGAAATTCTACACTTCATTCCCATTCTGATCGTTTAATTTCAGTTCCATTATGGTGGTGTAAAGAGTCACTGTCCAAATACTTATGGACCTGACTGTATTAGCTTGCTGAAAAGATATGACTCCTTTAAAGTTTTAATCTGTTCCATTTTGAGTACTTCTCACAGAGTATAAACAATTTTTTTTCTTGCCATACATTTCGCTTCAATTTTTCATTTGTGGTTAAAAAAAAAAAAAAAAAAAATTCACCTTGTGTTTTCTTGTACATACTGTATCACCTTCAGAAAATATTCTCCGTAGGAGTTCGATATACTGTAGTTCAGGTTAGCTGGAAGCTGCAAATTGATTTCTCTGGCTGGGTTTTGCAGCCTGGAGCACATTTTTTTATTCTCTTTACGCTGAGAGGAAAATAAAGTCACACACTGGGTTCTACTTCTTTGTTATCATGTGAAATGTTGTTTGGTGCCGCTCTGTTTTTGTGACGGAAAAATAAGCAGCAGCCTCAAGGGCGGGCAACATCATTCCGCCCGACAGTGTAGAACTCAACAGAACCAAAGAAAAAGCTCCAGAATGAGATCGTGTTTATTCCCTTGGATACAGCTGAGAGGAAAACAGCGTTTTAATCCGAAATAATTCAGCGAGATCGTGAAGGTTCTTGGAGATGTTTTTTTGGAGCCCGACATAGGACGCGATGGGCTGCGGGATTCAGGATGAGCAGCATCACCATGGCAACAAGGCAACACCACAATCCCTGTGCGTTCAAGAGATCCCATGATTGCAAATCCATGTCCGTGTTCCAAGCATCCGCTCGTTGTTTACAGAAGTGTGAAATCTCTGTCATGCTAAAAAGGAGAGTTCACTTCATTACCTCCGTTAGACGCTCTGGGACATTTGAAGCAAACGGCAGAGGCATAATTGGCTTCAGATGAGATTTTAACCCATTCGGATATTTTTGTGTGTGCTGGAAGATGCTACATTTTTCATGCTTCTGTTATATTGGATGATAATGAGGAGTTGCTCGGTCAAAGCGAAGCCTTTTCACGGCTCTAATGATCCGACGCAGAGATTAAAAGGTCACGACTGCTGTTAACTCTCATATCAGCAATATAAAGTTTGGAGAAAAAAAGAAGAAAGCTTGGTTTTGAAGATCAACAGCACGCAACATCAGAATTCAGCTAATGTCCCTAAATTATTGAAACGGATAAAACAAAACAGACGTGCACAGACATTTTGGCATGGCGTGAACTCTAGTAACCCCATCGCCTGCACAGCATCATTTATTCAGCAGAAACACAACATCAGTTCTTTTAGTCGAAACTTAAATTTCAAGACAAACATGGAAAAGTTTTATCGTCTTTGTTCTGTCTTTTTTTCCTTGTTTGGTGAGAACGACTCCAAACTTTCCACAGAACAAACCAGGAATATAGCCACAAATCCAGGGTTTTTTTTGGTTTGTTTTTTGATGGATGAAGGTCTTTTTGGCCACTAGATGTCGCCATCACAGTGTTTCAATAGTTTCATGAGACAGAATCCTTTTCTGAAGCATTTTTTTTGTACTGTGTTTTGAGTGATTCACACCATTGAATCTCTTTCTCGTTTAGTGTTTTGATTGTTTTAAAGCAGAAAATAACTTCCTGAAGCAAATGTTTCAGTTGGATTTTCAAGCATTCGTTTCCAGACACCGAGTTGATTGCGGAAGCATTTGTTTCATTTTAGTGTAACAGAGATTTTTGTGTGAGAATCAATCTTTCAGAACCAAGAAATACTCGCTGCCTCAATATGTTCATTTAGCATTTCAAGCCTTTGGGTGCGTACCTATGTTCCCTGGTAACTATATTCCCCGGTATTCCACTATTAAAAAATAAGACAATTAACCATTCAAATAAGGTCTACTGTCATTGTTGCAATGTTGATATTATATTACTATGCATTTAAAAAAAAAACTCTTGAAATGAAGAGTTTATTTGCAAAACCCTCCACGTCCAAAACCCCAAATTTTTAGTTGAGGCCAACATGCACTTGGCTGTTTAGGTAACTATCAGTGTGCAAAATATTAAAGAATATTGAAGAATTAAAATGTTATTTAATCAAACTTTTAAAACGTCATTGCATCATTATTAGAAATTGCATAAGTATTTTTTTTTTTGCTGCAAAACGGGATGTCCGAAAATGACCATTTTCATTTTTATTCTTTCTTCAGTATATACTAGTAATTTCCACCTCACAGATTTTGGGGAACATAGGTACCTGGGGAACATGTTTTTGGGGAACATAGGTACCTGGGGAACATGTTTTTGGGGAACATAGGTACCGGGGGAACATGTTTTTGGGGAACATAGGTACCGGGGAACATAAAGCTGACCCCAAACCTTTTGTAACAGTGAAACAATCATTTCAAAACCATGAATAATTTTCAAAAGTAATTGTGTACTTTATTGTTTTATGCATTTCAAAACAGTGACTTAATTTTTGAAGGCATTGTTTTAGCTTTTCAAGTGTTTCAAAACAGTGGATTGATTGTTGAAGCTTTTGCTTCATTTGGTATCATTGAGTCTTTTCTTTTTTTTAAATGAATCATTCACAACCAAGGAATATCTGCTGCCCCATTCGTAACAGTAAATCATCTTAAGCAATTTTTACAGTTTGTGATTTAAGCATTTCAATAATGAATCATTTTCTAAAGTAATTATTTCATTCATTATTGTGAGCATTTCAAAACGGTGAATACGCTTTGGCAGGTATTGTGTTACTTGTTCAAGTGTTTCAAAATAATGCATTTTTTCTGAAGCGACTGTCATTTAGTTTTGAAAGATGTGAAACTGAAATGGTTTCTGAAAACAAGGAATGCCTGCGTGTCCAAGTCCACAGTCATAGTGCTTTCAATATTTCAACAGCAAGTCATTTTCCAAAGCAATGTGGCTTAATTTCGTGTTTAGAAGATAACGAAACAGTGAATTATTTGTGAAACAATTGTTCCACTTAGTGTTTTGAACAAAACGCTGATTCATTTTCTCCAGTACTTGTTTCTTTCATAGTTTTTTGAGCATTCTGAAACAGTAAATTGGTTTCTGAAGCTGTCTAATTTAGTTTTTAAGTAAATTTTTAAGTTAGTTTTGTAGTTTTACAACAGTGAATCATTTACTGAAGCAAGTGGTTCATTCTTTAAAAGTAGCAATAAGCCCAGTTTCTGCCGTGTGTGTTTGGGGGGGAGGGCAAGCCTAAGATCATTGATGATAAATGTATTATTTGCTGAAGAAGCTGCACATTTTCGCATGTTAAAATCAAAAAATAGCTCATAAAAGTTTCAAGTAGTAGTTAAAAATGTTTCTTTCATGAGGAGTTATCACAGAGAGTCTTGTTATGTTAAATATTTATGCCTTGATTACATGAAATGTCACCGAGCTCCTCTAAATTGTGACATATTGCTCTAAATTGTGCGGATTTTTGTTGTGTTTTGACTTTCTGAAAATGAAACGGGAAACCCTGTGGGCACAGAGGAAAAGCTTTCAGCGTTCGCAGCAGGCCTGAAGGTTTGACAAATGACACTGAATAAAGAGATTTTTTTGTATCAGCCATGCATTTAATATCTATATATCTTCAGCAGTGGCAGGCGATGGAAAAATGCAAGTTAGTGCAGAAATTTTCATGCCCATGTGGCTGCAGAGACGCATCAGATGAAAGATGTACAGTGGTGGTGGGGGGCACTGAAGGAGGCGGAGCTTTACTCAGCAAGAAGTGGACAGTAAATAAAGAGGTGTGGCGATACCTGCTGAGAATTCCCTCTCCATTCTCGTCTTTCACATATCAGCACGTCGATTGCGCTCCCACCTTCCGATCGTGGAGTTGTGATGTAAAGTTCAACACGGAGGCTAACAAAGAAAAATGTGCTGTTTATTTTTGACGCTCCTGCAGAGACTGCAGATATCGACGACGCTAGAAGTTTGAGCAAGCATTTAAAAAAGAAAGAGAGAAAAAAAAAAAAAGAGCACAAGAGCTCAACTTGCTTGTTCTAATCCTGGTGCATTCTCTTCACACATTCAAGCCCCTTCCGACAACAAAACATAAATTGTGCATCACGTACAAATACGGTGCAGAGAAACAAACACACACACACGCACGCACCTTCGTGCCTCAGCCCCCACAGACTGGTTGCCTCCCCTCCAATCACACAGAATTATTCACTCTTGGCCTCTCAGCAGGCCCTTTGTTTCCAAGGCAACAAGGCGTAGTGCATATGTTGGATTTGGTGTAGTCTAGACAGTCAGCATTTTTAAGGTTCAATATGATAAGAAATTTGTAGCGAGCTTTTGTCATCCCCAAGAGAGAGTCTGAATCTTTGTTTGTGTGTTTGTTTGTTTTCTGTAGATTGTTTATCAAAGCACGTTGTTTCAGGTCTGTTTTCTTCACTTCAAGAACACATTTCTTCAAAAAAAACAAAAAAAACTACTTTAGCACATTTAAATCATTTCTCAGCTGCAACCCTTTCAAATACAAATGCGCTCCGACGCACATGAAATGATCAGCATCCGTTTAGTTTTCAGGTGCTTGTTTGAGTGAATAATCCACTTCGTTTTAATCCAAGTAGATGCAAGTCATATACCGCTGAAACAATGTGCAAATATTCTTTATCAGTTTAAGTATTTATTAAAAAAAATCTAATCACAGATATTCGTGTCTCATCTTCGCCTGTCTTTGTTGTTTATATACGGGACCGTGGGGCGGGCTTTGCTTCTGGGTCTTAGTGGGTTGTTTGCATGGATGGTTTTTAAAAAAAAAATGTAAACTTGTATTTAATTTTCCATATTTATGCTGTTTTTCTATTTATATAGTTAATGGAAAGCACATTGAGCGAGTGTTTCTAGTGTTAAGACGTAACTTGAAGGGCCCTAACTTCCACACAGCGCAGTACAAGTGTCATTGCTAAGTTCCAAATGACGCAGCTGTCATTTTCGCACCCATATTCTTTAAATAGCAAATACACTTACACCCATTTCAGCTCGGTGGCCAAGCGGTTAAGTGCGATCGCTTTCAAAACGGAAGGTCCCCGGTTCAAGGCCACTCCTGCCCATTCTCCATGTAATGTGGAGTTGTGTCAGGAAAGGCGTCGGGCGTAAAACTTGTGCCAAATCAACATGCAGATCCATCTCGGATATGCTGTGGCGACCCCCGAGATGAAATTTGAGAAGCCAAAAAAAACCGCACTTTTTACTTACACCCATTTGTGCGCAAATGGCTGTGCTGGTCTTAAAATGAGGTGTGGTGAGGCACCAAAAAGCGATTTTTGCCATAGACCACCATAAAACTGGTCTAAGACCAAACTGAAAACAACAATTAAAAGAAATAAAAGTAAACACGAATGGAAAAATACAAAACTTCATCTTCCTGTTTCACTGCTTCACCTCAGCTTTGGTGGCTGGTCTCCGCTCACGCACTGTGACACGTTGCAAGCAGATCCGTTAACTCGCCATAAAACCTGGCACTTGAGTCCGCCTTCTAAATAGCAGGGCACAACACTCCGGCTCTTAAAGGGAATGTCAGATGACAATCTGATTGGTTTAATTCATGTTATGCCCAAAACACACCCATGACTAGTTATGTGACTAAATAAAACCTCTTTGTAACCTACTTTACTCGAGGGGTTGCACAGACTAGTTGGTCAGTCAACTGGTCAACTTTACTGCTCTACAATGATGCTTCAATCTTCACGTTGACTTGTCATTGATCACGTGATTATGACACACTGGCCGCCGCACTGAAGACCGTACTCTGTGTGACCTCTCCCAACCCCGCAAGAGCAAAGCTGGGGCTGACCACAGCCCCAGCTTTCACTTTCACTTCCTGCCACTCTGCGCATGCACACAGTGGCCTCGTGGTGTTCAATACTACCACATGGACACCAAAAGTAAAAACGGTGACTGGAAGGACCACAACGGCAAGGTAAAAGGTTCAGTCCGTCATCACACAGGACAACCTGACAAGGCTAAGTGCAGGAAACAGTACAGAAAGGATACTTTCTTTTGCTCTGCACACTGCCGGATCAAACCGCCGGGTCAAACCGCCGGGTCAAAATGCTGGGTCAAAGCATCAGCTCAAAATGCTGGGTCAAACTGCAGCAACAGCAAAGCAAAGTGTGGGCTTGACCATGGATTTCCAGACATCCGGAAAACGGACACTTATGAACGACTGATGGTTAGAAATGGATGAAATTCTAAGCTTCAAAAACTTCATTCACTTCCTAAAATGTGCTCAGACGGCTTTGCAAACCGGACAGGCCGGAATTTATGAGAGTTAATTTTCTCCTATACCAACATTTTAATCTTTGTTTTTCTTTCGCACTTAAGTAGAACTTGTAGCATACAAGTGCTATTGTTGATGTCGAGTTGCAACCTGTTGTTGTTTCTATTTGTTCCCCGTCGCCCCGGTCGGGGGAACATAGAAATGCTGTCCGTCCATGCGTCTGTCCGTCTGCGTTAAACGCAGTACTCGCAATAACTTTCCATACATTCAGTGCACGGCCACCAAATTTGTACCACAGATGCATCCCATGGAGGTCTTGGATGATCAGTGACCTTGACCAACTTCATACTCACACTTGGATACTGTAAATTAAGTACTGCTACGTTGAATGGCACACAGACTACCATCTATACAAGGCAATCATCAAATAATTCACTCTAAATCAGCCATTTCTGTATCACTGTGCGACGGGGGACACACGGCCTTCAGGCCAATATCCCATTTTTATTTCTGTAAAAAATGTGTTTGAGCCGTCTTCATACTGTGGGTGCTCTATGTCTGGATATGACTTTCCATTTCAGTTCAAAATTTGAACATGCAACATTTAAAATATGTGAACATTTGCACACGGATCACAGTTGAGAACGTAGTAAAGCTGCAAGTGGAAGGACTGATTCCAAATGAATGGAATTATGTTTAAACGTGTATTATACTAATGAAATGTTTTAGTATGCAGAATGTGTTTACATTATTTTTTTTAATTTAAATCGACCTCAGAATTTTTGATATCTCATGAGATGGATGAGGTCAATCTATTTCTGTGCATACATTTTGAGCACAAAAAGGACACTTTGCACACTGATGAGGTCGTGCATGCTCAGCGTTGCTTTTGACCTAACCTTAAGAGACATCGTGAGCATTCATTATCACCCTGTCTTTAGCGTTCTCAGGGATACGTGCTATTTAATGAAAAGACTTTTCTTTGCTCCACTTTTAATTAGCTCAGGAGAAATGACCTTTCTGAATTGTCACAGCCGGTGCCACCTTGGAAGACATTTGAAATCCAAACTACATCTGTTTTCTGGCGTCACGCTGAAATGCCTTCAGATTCCAAATGTTTATCTCTGATTACAATCTAAGAATTTGCACTCTGGTGCTTGATTTTTAACATGCAACAGCTGTGACATGTATTTTCCATGGATAGGGGTGGTACAAATGAATGTCGTCATGTCTGTACATTATGCATTTTGCAATGCGTTGCACACTCCAACATATAAGTTACCATAAAAGTAAAACAGCTTTGAATGTTAAAACAATATTATTTGGCCACAGGTATATTTCTGGAAATGTACTTTACCTGCAGAGAAAAAAACATTGTGATTGAAAAGAAAAAGATTTTTGCAAACTGATGCAAACTTTGGCTTCTGAGGCCCTTCAGGGCATCATTCTGCCCTGTGCGTGACTCAACGTTGAATGTGTTGCAAGTGGTGCAGAGAATACCTACAGCATCACTTGAAGACCTGCACTGATGGAGACAGAAAATGTCCAGCAGTACAAAGTCTGCAGGGACTCTTGCACCATCTCATGCCGTCAAACCACATCCTGCAGGGGGAACGCTACATGCACAACAGTGAAACTAAATACGTGCTGCAGGAAACTCCCACAGTAACACAGGAGGATAATGTAGAGGCTGACTGACATTTAAGAAATGGAGAAAAAGTCGCCCCTGTGCGTCAGACAGAAGCTCACTGTACTTACTGAAACACCAACTGAATTTGGTGGTGAGTAGCAAGCATCCACTACGCTACACATAAGCAGCAGGAAAAAATGTTTTAACAAAATGAAGACTATTGCTTCCAGCTTTGTAATTCCGCTTAATTGTCCTGAATTGATGGAGGGTTTTTTTTTAAACTCCCCAACTGCCTTGAAGAATTTCTCGATGGATTGGTCTGGCTGTGGCAGATAATGGAAGCAGTCATGCTCGAGTGGTGCTGTTATTGTAGTCTGTCTGCAACGCACGTGAGCACTAAAGAGAAATGCACAAATTTAAAAAAAAAAAAAAAAAATACAACCTCTGAAAATGCCATTTGGAGGCGATCGTTATTACAAAAACATGGAGAAAGAGTGCAGACGAGCTGCTGCTTTCTAAAATTACCATGTGTTCTACAAATATAAGACCATTTCTGACTTGTGGAATCTTAGAGTGGCACCAGCCAAGCACAAGATCCTCATCGCATCAACTCGTGGCGGTCTATGGCTGGTATATGTTACACGGCTTTAAAATAATTTCCAAAACTGAACGGGAAAGCATGCACCAATCAGCATTTCTGCGCACCTATTACAATAATGCACGAGAATCATGATCGCGCAGGCTGTCTCGCTCTGTGCTCCGTTTTGCCTCTTTGGTGCAAAAACAAAAAGTAATTTATCTGTCTCGATTTAACCTGTTGTATTGACACACACAAGTGCACGAGTTCCGTTTCCCAGGGAAATAATTATTTCCCTCTCGGCTCACCTCTCCGAGCTAACCTGCAGCACTGAATCAGTGTCGGAGGAGCAGAGGAACAGAGGAGCTGTCTCGCTCTCTCAGGTATTAGAGGCAGTCGTGTCTGATGGACAGCTGAGAAAAGAACGCTGAGAAAATCCTCTTTATTTAAAAGGCAGCAGGAGCAGAGGCCTGAGACCTGCGTGGAGCGTGGATGGACACGATGCTGAAGAAGTCAGAAATGCAAAATGGAAGCAGAAAGACGCCCCTTAGAATGCACACCTGAGCCAAAGCTCACAACCGCACACACATACTGTCAAATGATTTTTTTTAAAGCAGACTTTTGTGAACATTGCTTCATTATCAAAATGCCCAACCTTGTAATGCATATAAAAAAAAAATTTGTTAAAGCAAACTTCCACACTAAATTATTGACGCTGAACTGCACATATTAGTTGATATTAATGAGTTGGATGGAATATAATATTGATGCATATAATTTTTTTCCAACAAAACATGCATGTTGTGCAACAACGGATTTGATAGCTTGTAAATACTTGCTACAAAATGTGATGTTCAATTTTGTTTTCTGTCTCTGTCCTCAGGAGCAACGAAACAGTCCACGTCATTCACAGTCCAATGAACCTTAATGAACAGATCATTTAAATGAACAAAAACCAAAGATTAGTTCGTTTGGCGCCCCAATAATTATCACCAAGGAGGTAATACTTTTAAGCCCGTATCTCACTGGGCTTGTGAGCAATTGGCGAGTGAAACGAATGGCTGCTCGTCTCATTTGGCAAGCTGAAAGTAAAAAACAAAAACAAAAAAAAAAACATATGTATGCCTTTTGTTTTAAACATGTTCAAATAATTGTTGTAATTTTATAATCTTTTAAACTTAGAATTGTAGAGCTCTTTGTAATTCTTGTCTTGAAAGTGCTTTATATATAAAATTATTATTATTACATACCATAGATATGTACCGTAGATGACGCCTTGGCTACTGCTGTTAATTGGAACGAATGCGTCAACAGAGCCGCCATCTTGGTACGGGGAAGCCACGCCTCTTCAATGCATTAATGTTAATCGAGGCAAAGGTCTAACCACAATTAAATCGCCATAAATCACCGTATTTTCAAGCGATTTTCCAGTTTGCTGGTTCATTCTAAATGTTTCAAATGTCAGACATGTATTTATGATCGAGTCCAGAGTAAAATTAAAGAGAAAGCTTTTGATATTAATATAGCATGTTCAAAATGTAATGCCTAGTAGCCCATTATTCACATTCTTCCATTCGAAATAAACTTAAATGAACTACTTACATTAGTGTACTGCATGCAAAACGGCCACCATGGAGTAATTTTATCCATAT
>OMMV01100266.1:11878-22624 GCA_900302635.1 Chatrabus melanurus
GCAGACAGAGACGGAGAGAGTGAGGCGGTTGAGGACAGGAGGCTGAAATGCTTTCTTTTTTATCGGTGACATTAAAAACGCCCTGCAAATATCAAAGTTCAAAATGATTTATGACTCTGTGAAACCAAATGACAAAACACTCCTACACAGGGAATATTGACCTACTAAACCACTTTGAGTCCCTCTTGATATGAAGAACATCGTAGAAGAGTGTTGCATTAGGGGTAGTTCTACATAATGTGACAAAATAAAGCCTACAGAATGGGAGGGAAGAAAGCTGTGCAACAGCATACAAAGGTTAAGAATAAATATAAATAAATCCTGTTATGTCTCACCGTACGTCTATATCTGCTTCCATGGATGTTATCTTATAGTTCAGGAACCACAGACCTTCTCAATTTTGGTGTGAAATTAATTGCAAGATGCAAGTTTCTACAGTCTCTAATGGAACACTTTGTCAGAAACTGAAATGTTTCGATGGTAGTTCATCTCGAACATTTTGAGTAAGCCATTCACCTCAAATCATTTAAGTTTCGTTAACTCAGGTCAGGTCTGAGAGCATGAGCTGGTACCATGGGCCAACACATCCCCCACACTAATGAACTGCACTGGATCCTGGTTGGTAACCACCTCGACAATTGGACCATTCCCCAGTCCTGAAAGTAGCCATCTATCTGCCACAGCCAGATGATACGTAGGACTTCAGCACTGAGGTACCTGTGTGTTGGATCATGTCATAGCTGATGTTCCCTCACAATTCAAGTAGTATGCCTCATCTGGATCTCCCTAAGTAAATGATTATTGGACACAAAGTCTTTCCAGCAGTACCCAAGAATTGAGAGACCTAGTACCAAAGACATCAGTCATCACCTTAGGTCACTGGTTAGCATCCAAATCTTACAACCATACATTAAAACAGGAAACACCAGGACCATAAAAACACCGCTAAATACGTTTGTCCAGTGGCCTCATGACTCCATAAACTCTTCCTTGCTGCTTCTCGATCTCAAAGCCAAAGGTCCCAGAGACATGAATATTACTGCAGAGATAAGTGACTCTTGCAACAAGTTTGACAGTTTCACCACAAACAGATACACACTGCTTTTTACAAAGATGGTGTCAGTCCCCATGGTTCTGGTAACTATGGTGAAAATGGCTCAGTGCTCCTTGACTTTGCCAAAAATTCAGGAGCTACACGTTGCTGAGCAGCTCTGCTGGACATGGTGTTATAACACCAGTGATGTAGCTAAGAAGATTGATTGTTTTCTTGTGGAAAGACACTGTAGACTCCTGCAGAACTGTAGAGTCTGTAGAAGTGCCCAATTTGTGAATTCTCATCCCAGACAAGTTGAAGCTTCCCTTAGTATAGAGTTGAAGTCCCACAGACTGTTGTCTGCTCAGTGTCTCAGACTTAATCTGATTAGACTTCAAGATTAGACTCTTTTGTGGTAGGGAGAACGTGCAACCATGGAATCAACAAATGGCCTGAATGGAATGTGGGAGTTCTTCCATGACAAGCTTCCTCAAAGCTGTTAGGGATTGCATTGGAGTCATCACTGTTCACAGGAGGAGGTGTTTCATCTCTGAGTACATTCTGGAGATCATCCAGAGGCGTTGTGGTTCACAATTTGCTGGAAATTCTAGGCTGTATAAGGAACTGAGAAATTGGGCTGTGATGGCACAGAGGGCAGACAAGGAGATATTTGTTAGAGGAATTTGCAAGCAGGTGACACACCATCTGTGGTCTAGTGACCCTCAGCCTGCTTCCAGAGACATTGAAGCACTACGTTCCTCCAAACCTACACCTCGTCCCATCGCAGTCATGGCATGTGTAGGCACAGCTGTGACCGATGATTCTGCTGTACTGCCTCATTGGGCCAGCTACCTTGAGCAGTTGTGTAAGGCCGATCCTTCTGCCAGGATGTTGGACATCTCCAGTGCTAGCATTCTGGCGGCTGATCAGCCATTCAGCTGTGAACCACCGAATCTCAGTGAGATTGCCAACGTGGTGAAACAGCTGAGGGCAGAGAAAGCTGCAGGGATCTGTGGAATAAGGGCAACGATCCTCCATGTGGGTGGAGATTATGTTTTCCTGGTGTTGCAAGCAATTGTTGCTTCCTTTTGAGAGACAGGTATCATCCCAACAAACTCGATAAATGCACTTGTTGTCCCTCTCTGGAAAGGAAAGGGTGATTTTAGCAACTCCATTAGTAATGCACGGCTCTGTGTGGCAAGCAAGATATTTGCAAGGGCCATTCTCAATAGGATTCAATCCCAGCCACTTACTGCTCATCGACCGGAGCAGCCTGGCTTCATGCCCAAGAAGTCAACCACTGACCGCATCCTAGCTCTACGAGTACTTAATGCAGGTGTGAATACTGGCAGTGCCTCTTTGCAGTCTATTGTTGAGTCAAAAATCTAAACTTATTTTATACAGTAAAATAAAATTGCTTAATTGGTGTTAAATTGACTAAATTCGGACAATAATGTAATGTCCCAATAATTTAAAGCATTTTGTACTTTGAGGTACACAAGTAGGAGTTATGGAAAACCTGCTTTACTAAGTGAGCCACAGTCACCAACATTCACATTTAATATTTTATTGCTTCTATCGCTGTTTTTTCCTGTAAGTGACAAAGACTAATGTCTTACTCTGGGAGGTTATTACATATTATGTACTTTCCTTTTTGCTTTACAGAGGCAGACTCTGGTGGTGTATATGCTGGAATTAAACAACAAAAAGAAATGGGGCGGGGGTCAGTGTGAGGGACATTGTCTGACTGGAAGAATCTGTTCACATTTAATATTTTTACTGAGTTGATGGGCTTTTATGAATGAGGGCCACTTCTTCTTTCAACTAATTCCATCGGTGCATCATCCATCTTCATTTCTCCATCTCATCCTGTTGGCTGCAGCTTTCACACCAACCACCTGCATGTCCTCCCTCACCACATCCATAAACCTCCTCATTGGTCTTCCTCATCTCCTCTTGCCTGGTGGCTCCATCTTCAGCATCCTTCTCCTGATATTCCCCACATACCAGATGCATCTGTGTGCTGGATCATGCCCAGAGAGCTGTGCTACATGGCCACAATGCCGTAGCTGATGTTCTCTCACAATGCAAGTAATACTTCTCATCGGAGTCATCTTGACAAACTCATTCAAGTGGTACTCAAGACCTAATACCCAAGAAATCTATTTGTCACTGTACATTATGAAACAGCCATATTTATCGCACACACTTTAAAATGCACATTCATGTGCTTCAGTCACATGCACACATTTGTTCAAACATGAAGGAATGAGCCTCAAATTGAGCTGCATATTAAGATCACAGTCAAAGAGGTGCCATATGTGGTCATTAACATGCTGCTACATGTTAAACACTTTCATCCCATTCCCACATGTATCATGAAGGTTTGATGCAACATTTTCAACTGAAAACATTTCAAAGTAAAAAATGCTGCCCTTTTGAAATGCTGTGGCTATGAACTCTCTATAGCATTTTCAAATCTTTCCAAGCAAACCTAGCGATAGACCGTTAAATCACAAACTACAGGAGCATCCACTGGAGTGTACAAATCCATTCAAGAATCATTGTTGAATTACTAGGGGAAAAAAGCTGAGAAACCCCCTATTGAGCAATGATAAAGAAAGTAGAACTAGATGTACACTTGGTAGAGCATATGCCTCCACCAAGCTACACGTTCTTCAACCATATTAACCCCAATCTATATTCTAACTAGGAATGGCACAATACCACATTTTTCTGTACCCGAATACAAGTATGTATGAGTATGAGTACTTGAATACGCCATTGCCAAGTAAAAATACTAATCAATTTCGTATATCGCTGGAAATCACAACTTTATTTGTGTCACTCTTAATTTTCTATTCTATTCTTAACATCTGCAGCTAAGGTTCCCTTTATTGGTTTCTTGCCATGATCTTCAGCTGTTATTTTGGTCAGAAATCTCAGGTTAATTCCTCAAATAAGCCACAAGATCAAGTGTCTTTTCACAAAATCGCACTCCCTCTTTAATGTTCAAGCTACTTTCACGCTCCCTTTTGACAATTTTACAGAGCAAAAGTTGCGATCTGCTTTACTTTTGTCATCTTAGTATATTTTAAAATATGTCCAAACCTCTGACATTTCTTTAACTCCACCTTTCTGCCCATCCACTGCAAGGTTAATTACTATAAATAATGTGAGTAGTACACACGACGCAGTATTCAACCTCAATACCCAATACTAGCATCGGCATCGGTGCATCCCTGATTCTAACGCTTTGATCTCTAAAGCTATAAACACTGAGGTTCAGCCATGCGAAATTTGTCGAAAAGGTTCTATCTCACAATGTTTATGAAAGTGAAAAAACTTCCTGAATCCACCCCTGGACCCAGATCTACACCAAAATTGAATGGATTCTGCTTAACCCAAGCTCCGCCCCTTCACCAAGTTTCCTGAAAACCTACCCAGATGTTTTTAGTCATCAAACTAACCAACAAAGCTAATTAACTCCTGGGTTTGCATCTGGATTGTCACAAAAAATTATTATTATTAAAACCATCATTTCTACCAGATTTCATTTTTTTTTTTAATTGTTGGTTACTTTTTAAGTAACCTTGGAGACAGCAATGCTGAACTTTTTCTCTGCACCTGTATTTGACATTGAATTCATGAGGCAAGTAAGTATGTATGTTTTCATTTCTGTGCATGAGTGTCAATTGTTCAGATGCCAAAGTGAACATCTTGCGTGGATGTGAAGTCAGGAGGTCTCTTCCCATGCAGGCAGCCAGCAGAGAGGAGGTGATTGATGGCTAATGAGGGCTGAATGAGGAGCCGAGGCCAAACACATTGTATACTGCCTACTGCGGCTTCATCACATGATGGATGGCGTGCTGAGACACAGCACACATACACATGATGTTCAGGCAGGTGGAGAAAGCTGAGGAGCAAAGCACATGGATATTCTATGTGTGGTCTCTGTGAAAGCATTAGAAGAACACAGACAGTTAGTTTATGATTTGTGTGATTTCATTTTTCAGGTATAACATTACGATATTCATCCGTACGATAACTTTTGAGCCGCTGTCTTTTCTCTCGCAAGTTATCCTGTTCCATTCTCAACCCACTCAGCCCGATCCCATCCAAAAACAGTTTACCATGACACACAGCGGGGCATCACACTCCATTCGTCATGTTGAATCCCACTGTTTCCTGCTCACTGGATCCATCATGTTCCATTTGAATATCTCACAGACCTCTCCTATAGACACTGCCTGAAGCCTCGTTTAAACCGTGCTACATACGGAAGAAATGGGAAACGTGTTTTATAGTCTAGGGTCGTTTGATCGGTGATGAATTATAGCACCGTTTGCAGAGTCTAACTGTGATTGTGACATTTTTACCCTAAAACATGTTTAATAGACAAAATTCATATGGGAATAAAAATCGATTACTTGGTGGTCCCTTGCAGCCAGGGGTTAAAGTGGGATTTGGCAAGTGGGGGAACCCTAAAATCCAACGTCGTGGTGCAGAGGGGAAAAGATGACACACCGCAAAATAACTCCCATATTTATTTGTACTGCAAGCTCCAATAGACCAGTTTTCTTTGTGGACAGGCTGTGTGATCAGTTGACTGACAATAGATAAAGAAAAATCTACAGCAGTTCATTAAACTAAGTGCTACTTGATTTGGAGTTGTTATATATATATATATGTCAGAATACAACCAAATGACATTTGGTTGTATTCTTCAGGGTGGCTTTCAGCTAGACTTTAAGTTTCTTCTGACAATTTCGAGTGTTTTCCAGAGGACAACTGGGGGAGCAGGACTTGAGCTGGTGGCTCATCCCCAGGCAGGGACCAAATCGGTGCAGCTGGTCCTTAAAAGATAGCCCAGGACTCACTACAGTAGACAAGCTCCAAAATGTTATAGACTTGAAGTCTGATGGACTTTTGCAACTCTACATTATAGAACGTTCTCTGTCTGAACTTTTAAAAAAAAGCCATTGGTGGCACTGCTGACTCAATGCTGGACTTCTAATTCCCCAGTAGAGGTGCCTGCCAAAATATTGGGACTAGCTGACATATTGTAGGGCCACAAGAAGGCTTGAGCTGGTGGTCAGGCATCCTCATGCAGCTTCCCATCTAGTGGAGCTGGTTCTGCAGCAATGGATGGTGTCTGCCTTTTCCAGAATAATGTCCTCCCATGTGATGCTGAGTACCTGTCTCAAACATCTCCAATGAAATGCCTCAAGCAGAAGCCCAGTAGATATCACAGAAAAGAGGCACAACTGCCTTGTAGACATGAAGTCTGGACTTCTGCAGTGCTGCATTGCTAAAAACTCTCATTCTGGGATTTAAAAAGGCTTTGCTGGCACAGCAGACTTGATGCTGGACTTCCTCATTGATTGTAACACCCTAGGACCACAACAGCAGTTGAGCAGATGGTTGAGCATCTTCAGGAAGTGACCAGTCCAGGGCAGCTCATTCCATATCAATGCTCATTGGTTCTGCTTCTTCCAGAACATTGCTGTCCTCCTACATGATGCTGAGGAGCAGTCTCAAACATCTATGGATGACCGGATGGAATTCCTTAAACAACAGCTCATGCGTCACTACAGTTGTGAAATGTTGGCAGCACCACTGTGTTACAGACTTGAAGTCTAGTTGACTTTCACAGGTCTACATTGTTGGAAACACTTTGTGTTAGCATCATAAAGGCTTTACTCGCACAACGGACTCAATGCTGGACTTCCCGATCCATTGCAACTCCCTGGTAGAGGTGGCTGCTGGGATATGGGGAGTAGCTGGGAATATATCAGCGGTGGGAGTGGTGGTGGATGTCTGTCTAGGGATCAATGATTTGGTCTTTGTGATAGTCAATGTTAAACCCAGCATTTTGTAAGATAAACTGAACAGGTCTATTAGGATGTCAGTTATACAACATGAACGATTTAAAGTGTGTTTTTTACTGTATGAGCATGTTTTGCACAGTATATTGT
Source organism: Chatrabus melanurus (assembly GCA_900302635.1). NCBI lineage: Eukaryota > Metazoa > Chordata > Actinopteri > Batrachoidiformes > Batrachoididae > Chatrabus > Chatrabus melanurus. Next base: position 18,890 of record OMMV01100266.1, read on the forward strand.
TTTACACGATTGAAATGATGATAGAATCAAGTCTATAATTCATTTTATTTTATACTGAAACTGCATTAGACATCGCTATTAAACATTAATGCCATATTTTGAGTTAAACAGCACTATTGAGCCATTCATCAAAAAGTGAAAGCGGCTGAGGGAGGAGGTGACTGTGTTACAGAGCAGAGTTATAAATCACCAGAAATGTTTTTCCTTTACCTGAGATTTCTCCCTCCTTCTTTAACTTTTCCTGTTTCTATTCTCCCAACCTGTTCCAACTTTTTTTCTTTTTGATAAATATATCATATTGGTGGAAAAAGCAAACTTTCTAAGCTGGGAAAAATGCTGAGCAACAGATTTCCCAAGCAATGCATATTAAACGATTTCAAAGCCTCATTTGTTAACACATAAAAACAAATATACAGACGAACACCAGATGGCAGCGGTTTTCTGCAACAGTGACTTTTCCCACGATATTGTGATGTGAAAACAAATAAGTATGCCATTTTTCAATAAAAAACACTTTCTACAGTTTGCGACTGCCTTTATGCAACAATTTGCACAGAAAATAAAAGTAAAGTGTTTATGTAGAAGAAAGACGTGTAGCGTGGGCTGTGTTTCTTTGCTAACGAGCTTCATTGTTTTCTGAGTCTATTGTGTTGTCACCTTGCATTCCACTGGCTGATGAATTTAATAGTTATGGTTTGAAACTTACAGCTCCAACTTTGCACCTTAGCACTGCATCTTCTGACAATTCTGTGTTGTTTTGTTTTATTTGTTAATATGGCCAAAGCAGATGGTCACCTCACTGAGTCTGGTCTGTTTGAGGGTTCTTCCAATAGTCAAAAAACACCTGAGGGAGTTTTTCCTCACCACTGTCGCCAATGTGCCTGGTCATGGTCTGGGTAAGTTTAAACCATGCTCGTGTGTGGCGCCTTGGGGCGACCTATGTTGTGATTGGACACTGTACAAATGCATTGAATTGAATTGAACTGCCCCTTTCTACGCTGGACTTAACCAAACATTCCAAACAGCGCGGTATGTTGAAAATCGTGCAATTTCACCTCATCTGTAAGGCTCATTTATGCTTCATTTACATACGAAAATCTATGCATGCATTTCAAACTACGTCAGCATCATTGTGCACATACTTCTGTACATCTTTTATGTTGGCACAGATGTTAAGCAATACATCCGCTCAAGGGTACTGCAGAAGATCAAAGGTTTCTGGCAACGTGAAACGTGGCAACAGTCGAAGAGGTCATAATAATGTATCTACTGCAACTTGGATGTAGACGGATGTGTTCTGTGAGGTCATGAGATACTTCATGACAAGTGGTCGTAGAACTCTTTTCACTTATTTTATGTAAAATGTCTTTTGCCTCGGATAGTGTCTTGTTTGAATTATTGCCTACACTGCCCCCACAATTTCAGGTGGTACTTCTCCCTTTCATCCATATCCATAAGCTTTCAGAAAATGGGCAAGAATACTGTTGAAATGAAGGCAAAGTGCAGACAGAAGGCTCCATAATCATATTTAATGATGAGCATAAATGAAGCCTTAGTGTGCCAGATTGGCTGTCAGAGCTGAGCTTTAACCTGTACAGCAGCACCTGCACAAACGAGGAGGGGCCACAAGCACCAAGAGAACTTCTTAAGGTTTTTTTTAGCATCCTGTACAACCCCCGCCCCATTTCTATCTACCTGTAGTCGTCCGTCTCACCCACCCCGCTGACGTCCACAGCTGTTGTGCACCCTGATGCAGGCCTCGGAGAGGGACGGGAAGGCATGCTATCCATCTCTCAGTGTGTGTGTGTGTGTGTGTGTGTGTGTGTGTGTATATGGTTGGGGGTTGAAAGAGAACGCAGGTTGTTTGTTGATAAAAACTCAATGATATATTGAGTTGGTATCACTGCATTGGTATCACCACCATTAAGGGTGGTCTGTCATCCCGAATTAATGTCATGATGTGGTCAAATATACAGTAGGTTCGAGAATATTTATTCAACTGCATGCAAAGAAGTCAGTATTCACCTCCAGTTTGCATTCAGGAGTGATCGAGAAAATATTGAAGTATGTTAGTATGAAGTATCTCAGACCATCTCTTGTATAAGAGAAATGAGGCCCTCTTGCAAAGATATGAAAATGATATTAAACCTTGAATGATGGCATCACTGCATCAATAATTTCATTTATTTTCATTTATTTATTTTCTCCGCTGAGAAGGTTATGTTTTTATTGCTGTTTGTCTGTGTGCTTGTTTATGTGATACCTCAAATAGACATGACCGATTTCAATGGCATTTGGTGGAGAGGTAGACCTTGCATGCAGTTTGTGTAGAAGTACTGGTACTTTGAAAACTATAACTCAATGACTCATAATACGTAAATGAGCTGAAATAATAACTGAGTACTGTAAAATGGGGTGACAAGGGACAGCGGGGTGACAAGGGGCAAAAGTGAAAATGGTTTTCTTTTGCCCTTAAACCAGTGAATTTACAAAGAAAATTGTGAAACATTGCAGTACTTTTCTTGAAAAAACAACTAAACCTCAGTTAGCAAACATCTCATTGGTTTAAGAGCAAAAAAATTGTTTTCAATTTTTGTCCCTTGTCACCCCATTTTATGGTAAGTTAATTGGTTAACCTGAGAGTAACCAGCAGTAACTAAGTACCTGAAATTGAGTAACTTGAAAGACTGCTTTGTTCTGATCTGATAAGGCCTTTTGCCTTATGATATCACAAAAGAAAACCTATTCTTACCCCATGTCTTCATAAAGGAAAACCTAGAATTCTTTCCTTGATCTCATCATAAAGAAAACACAATATTTTTGCCTAAATTCATCATAAAAGAAAACTGAACATTCTGGCCCATGACATCAGTCCTTGTCCCATAACACCATAAAAGAAAACCTAATATTCTTGCACAGTGATAATGATAATGATGGTCAACTTGTTTGAAACCCACATACTCCGAGTTCACAATCCAAGATGCAACAGTAGTGAAAGCTGTAGCTTTTACTGTTTTTTAGCACTTCTGTCTTTTATGTGTCCAATTTATAAAATCGTGCACACAGTACTGTCCTGCTGCTGTCTGTGGACATGTTGCTGCTGCCTTTTTATGCATGAAATGCCGCGTAATGCGTTGTTTATCAACTGGTGCCGCTAATATTGGCTAGCACGGTAGATGTTGCTAGCAATGACTGGCTACACCGCGCTACAAACCGAACAGTAAATTAAAACACTAATGGAGCGAACTAGCGAGCTAGTTCTGTCAGACAACTCGAGCTGATTCATGTACACAACTCGCACTCTTCCCTCCTACGCAACCTCCAATCATCACCCTGCAATAAGGCGGACTATATAAGGCAACCTCTTCAGCTCCGTTCCCACTGTACAACATACGTCGCAACATTGGCGCATCATCGGTCGCGCTCGACCCCTCCTCCACCCCAGCTTCCACCTGTAGGGCTCCGACGGGGGATATATAGATGGATCCTAATCATCACTCCTCATTATCGTAAAGCTTGATCTGCGAGGCGTGATGTGGTCGGAGCCCAGACGCCAAACTCTAAGTATATGCTGTGTTTAAATAAAGATTGTTAACGTGAGTTGTCTGACTGAACTATATCTCCTTTGAGAGCTGGTTGGCATGGAACCCTCCACATTACTATTTATATAGTGGACACGTGAGCGGTTTTCTGGTGGGGAAATGGGTGCACATGTAAAGCATCAAAGCTCACGAG
>OMMV01100273.1:0-12150 GCA_900302635.1 Chatrabus melanurus
TGAAGTGTTTTTCTTTTAACATTATGACATGAAATTATGATGTATGCATGAAATTATATATACTTTAATATAATTTTATGCATGCGTCATAATTTCATGTCATAATGTTACAACAAACATAACATGGACATAATATGATCCATCCCACAATACCTGCATACAGTAGCTTTAATGTCCGCTACGCAGTGAACGCAGGGTGGACGTTTCAACCGCGTGATGGACAGTAGAAGCCGGCAGTGTATGAAGTGTGGATTATGTTTACGTCCACAGGACATGTTTTATATATATATATATATAACAACATGTTCCAATTCCTGCCAATATCCAGACACTTCACACAGCCAACAGACAACCATCCCATCAAACTGATCAACTCTGTGTGAAGGAGATGTGTCACACCTTGTCAGGCGAATGGTAGTCACACCAGCTACTGAATGGTTTTCAACCCCACTGAAAAAAATGCATAGAGTATCTGTAGCCCTGTGTGTACTTCAGTGAGTAATGAAAATCTTAAGATCTGTACATTTTAGAGTGGGCTTTTATTGCAACCAGTCCAAGGCACATCTGTGCAATAATCATGCCATTTAATCAGCATCTTGATATGCCACACCTGTTCGGTTAGTTAATGAATTATCTTAGCAAAAGTGATGTGGTCACGTCACGAACATATTTTTAACAAGTTGGTGAAAATTTTTTTGAGAGAAATGAACCTGTTATGTGCATATAATAAGAATTTTAGATGTTTTACCTCAATTCATGAGAAATGGAAAGAAAAATGTTACATTTATATTTTTGTTGAGTGTACTTCACATTTAGGAATAAATGTAATTTGTACAACTTGTCCCAAATGTTACAGAGCAGCTGGCATACATTATATTTCTTCACTCACTCACTACATTTTGTCAAGCTGCTGATAGATTTTCTGAGGGTGCTTCCATTTTTCTTTTTGGCACAATCATGACATCCTGTGACATTGTTAATTCTTGGCCACTTGACAGATGATTCAGTTCCTGTGGCAAAGACATCACAAGATGCCTTCCATTAGTCTAAAGTCAGCAGTAATTCATATCCTCCATGGCAGTAAAACCTGTCACACCAGCCATCAGAGAACATAAAACACAAAGAAGCTCACTAGTCTGGCAACATACAACCATAATACACTATTCTACTAATAGGCTGACTGGGAAACAAAAGCCAAAGCTCAGTCAATTAAAAAGGAAATACCTGCTGCTAATATGTAGGTTTTTCTTCTTTGAACAAAATAACCCACATGTTTAAGGGTAATTTACTGAATTTTAACAGGAAACTGCAGTTGTAATCCACAGATAGGATTTAATTGTGGACCCCAACAGATAATCACTTAAATTTCACAACCCGGAGCATAAACAAACGTAATCTGGTAGCAGTGGAAGATGCTGCAAAGTGTATCTGAGTATTGAAATTATCAATGTTCCTCGATATTCTGCAAGGGAGTTTCTGAAATTAGGACTATGCTCATAGGAAAGCTCTTTTGATTTGAAAGTGTGAATTTTGACATGAACCAAAGCAATGCCATATGAGAAGACTAGTATATGGGGTACAGTTTTGCACTTTATTATGAAGACGTGTACCACGAAAGCAACAGTGTGTAGGATTTAGTGTCATCAAGTGGTGAGGCTGCAGATTGCATTATGCCATCACCGATCACATATAGTTTCCCTTCATATTTTTGCTTCTTTAGAGACAGGAATTCATATTCCCTTGCCTTCTCTTCTGATAAGCAAGATGTACTTATGATCCTCCATTTTACAAAAATGAGGGTTCTCAAACTTAGATAGCGTGTAGGAGAGAAGCCACTGATTCCTCTTCTGGGTGGTACAGTCGATCTACCATTTGATTGATTTGACACAAGAACTCAAATTGACACGTTGTAGACATTTGCGAACTCCTTTGCAGTAGCAACTCCAGGATTTTATGGATTAAGGGACTAAGGACCTGATTTACTAAGCTGGTTTGTGAGCCTGCTCCGGGCTCCGTGGCAGCTGAGGAGAGGCACGCCGCTCCTGTTCCTGCTCTGAGATGGCCCGGGTCTGGCATGCCTCTCTCGTTCCTGTTCCCAGGACAGTTATGATCCCAGAGTTTTTAAATAAGCCCTGGGTTGGTGACTGGGCCGCCCACACAGACTAGTCTGCCGTCAGCTGTGCTCCATTATTTCCGTCGAGTGAAATTTTTGTCTTATTTAATTTGTATGTTAGTGACTGTTAACACTTTTAGCAGCTATTGGTAACTTGAGGATGTTAGATCCAGTTAATCCAGTACTATAATCTACTTTCGACTTCTCCCATTTTCAACTTGGGGTCACCACAGCAGATCCCACATGGAACTGCATGTAGATTTGGCACAAATTTTACACCGGATGCCCTTCCTGACGCAACTTCACATTACATGGAGAATGGGCAGGGGTGGCCTCGAACCGGGAACCTTCCGCACTGAAAGTGGTCGCACTAACTGCTAGGCCACCATGCTGCCCTCGGTTAATCCAGGACTACTGAAGAAATAAGATGGTCATAATTTTTAATGCCTACACCAAAGCCACCCGTTATGAAAACCACCATCCAGTCCCCCAAAAAATATGATTTATAAATATATAAATATATAAATAAAACACCCAAACTAAGCACTAAACTTAGCCTGTTAGCTGTCACTTCGGTAAATCTGAGATGGGGCGTGGTCGGGCTTCATTCGTCCCGCCCACTTCATGCAGGGTCTTGCCCATGCTCCACCTCTTTACCCTGTGATATAGGCAAAGTAAGCAATGCCAAGATGGCAATGCCCAGAGCAGCACTTTTTGAGCTCAAAATTGGTTGTTCCGGATATCTTCAGAAAACCTATGGGTAACTTCACAGAGGGTTTGTCCAGTATATATACAGTGTATGGTATTGCCTGCCTTCTGGCCCCCTCCACCCTCCCTGCTCCCGTTTGTCTTGCCTAATTTTGTTTTGGGTCATCCGGTGCTGCCCCTTGGGGAGGGGAGGGGGTACTGTCACAGTGTATTCCTGGTGTGTGTGAGACTCCATGTCCCATGTGTTTGGTTCCTTGTATTATTTACTTAATTTTTCCACTTATGGTTTGGTTGTTTCAGTTATTTTCCATCTGTCTCTCTGCTCTCTGTCTCCCTTTACACTGTCTGGTTACTGTGTCAGTTGATTTTACACACCTGTTTTCAGATAGGTCATTTCCTCTTTAGCATTTAAGTTCCTCACTCCCTCCCTGTTTTGTTGGACGTTTCTGGTTAGAAACGATAGAAACAATATCCTGTTGTCTTTGAGATTCTTGCTCTTGTTTTTGACTCCAGCAACATTTTGGTAAGTATTTTCTTTTTTTGCATCAAATTCCCCGTGTGCCTTATTGCCTGCATTTTTGGATTCATTTTCAAGCTCATCCTGACATTTGTGGTGTATTTTACTTGAAATGCATATATAAGTAATGGCAAAGGTATGCCAGAAGGACTTGCAGCTTTAATGAAAGAGGTTTTTCATGTGATTTGTTCATGTGGACCCTGGGGGAGGACAGAAACTGACCAGTGGTTCTGATAGTTCTGATAGTAAACAGTTTTGATATCAAGATCCTCCCGGGTTGCTGCGTTTGCTCACCCTGTCAAATAAAACCTGTTATCTTGCAGGGAAATATAATTTCTGCCACTTGAGAGGGAAATTATTCTCAGTTGTAGTCAAAAGCTTGTCATCACATATGCGCAGGTGGAAAGACGAATAGCCACTAAATCATAGTCAAGGATCTTCACTAGCAATCAATCACCATCTTTTTTTTTTTCCTTCAGCATTTGAATGTGAATACGATTTAGTGATTATATTCACACAGGCATGTCAATCCAGAATTTTATTTATTTATTTTTTTAAACCTGCACATCTGGTAAACTATGATGGGCTATGATAACGAGTTACATACATTTTTTGTCAAATTGGTGACTGTGAATGTAGTAACTTCTGTCTATTTCACTGATGTATTCGGGCCTGTACTTGCATTGCCTATGGATTGGATAAATAGGCTCAGGAGCTTTGGACTGTTTTTCTCGATTAGTTGTGCATCGATAGCACTTCCAATGTATGCCAGAGCTAATAAGTGACCAGCTGCTGCTTAGAAACCAAACGCCTGAAGGCTTGTCAGGAAGGCTGCAGTCACAGCCGAGTCCCTGCAACAAAACAAATTTCTGGCGACAGCATGACATACGCTTTGAACAAAGAGCTGTCGCACACCACTTCTGTCCGTTCTATTAATTAGCAGAAGCTGTGCCAGAGCCAAAGCTGAAGACTGCTGACAAAGAGTGTGGAGCACCTGCACCATAACAGTTTCTCATAAGTGTAAGAAAAAGTGACAAATACGGCCCCCAATCATTGTACAGTTATGGGTTTTTTTGGATGGTGCAATATTTGTGTTACAGCGAAAAAAAAAGAGAAAAGCATCACCTGCTTTGTCACTTTGACAAATGAAGACCAGCAGTGCATTTTCTGAACAATGCTCAAAAACTGAAAGAACAAAAACCATATAAACAATGTTTTTTTTGTTTTTTTTTAAACTTTAACTCATCCTGTGTACACCCACCATGCCCCTCTTGGTTACTGTGGTTAATGAACACTTTGGGGGTCTATCACATCTTTTCCAACCAAAACAAACCTCAGAAGTTTAAAATGGCATCTCTATCCGAGAGCATTTTAAAGAAGTGGTTAAAATTTGAAAAATGAATCTGAAGTACTCAAGTTGTTCCGCTTTCTCATCTTAACCCGTTAACTGAAAGCAGCAGCAAGTCACTGCTTCTCACTCAAAAATATGTAGGAGCAGCATTTAAATTAAGGAAGCACAGATACCATGATTATTCATAGGTACAGAGTTAGGAATTTTCTGATCTAAAATACTGATACAAATACTAAAGATTTCTGGAGAAATCACAATTGCCATAAAATTCAGTGACTTTGAACACAGGTTCATGTTCACACTAGTTGTTGGACTATTACGCCAAACATTAAAATAAGGCATAAAAAGGTTTAAACAAACCACTTTCAACTACACACTCTAGTGTAGTCCCCACCCCTCACTGCTTCATACTCTGGTCCAGTTGGTGGCAGTAATGCACTTTGCCAGCTGCCAATAAAATCCAAAGGAAGCAAAGAGGCACAGAGAGCTGATAAGTACAAAGAAGTTGAGTTTCACCCGTAACACGAGGCTGAAAGTTTAATATTTGTCCACAAGCAGTTAAATGTATATCATCATCTGTCGACAGACATGCATTTCTCTTGCTTTTCTAATGAAAATTGGCCCTTTCATGCATTCGATGCTGCACATTCACACTGCACGCTGCTTAGCATTAGCAGCAATTAGAATGCAGACTAAACGCCATCAGATCTCTGCTTTGCCACACGTCATTGCCTCAGATATGCAGCGTGTCAAAATTACTTCCTAACAAAGCGTGCTCAGTATTTACGTCTGTTTAATGCTAGCTTTTACTGTTTAAAATGGCTTTTTTTTTAATAGCCGATTCAGGAGGTGTGTGGGTACCTGCAGCAGCTACACACGCTTGTGAATCAGTCTCGCATGTCATAAGGTCCAACATCATGCATTCCTAGCAGCTGAAGTATGCAGAGTAGTCAAACAAAGGTTCAAAAATTGATTGGGCTACACAAAACTGATACCAGTCCTCACCTTTGATACGGCTCTTCCATCGTCTTGGTTCATCCTTATTCCAAACATTTACTGCCATGTAGGTTAAAAAAAGAGAATCTCACTTGACACTTGTGTCAGTATAAATTTTTTTTATTATTAAAATATGAAATCTTTTTAATGTAGCACACCCCCTGTGTTGGCAAACATTCTATATACACCACCGTGCTTTTATGTTCAGTGTTGCACATGACTTGACTTTTCACAACACACAGAATGAAATTAATGGTTTTTGTTGAGCCAAAACTTCCCTGACCCTAACAATTTGACCTTAGCTGTGATACTGGAAAGCTCGGCAACTATTTAGGACTTTTCCTTTTGACCAAACAACCCGCTTCAGAATCCCACACTAATGAAAGGCCCTGCTTATCTGAGCTCATAAATTTTAATACAGACACACAGATTACATTTCTGTAGATACCACAAAGCTAGAGGAAAGAAATTGCCAAGATACAAATGATATGCATGTGGAAGAACATAGTTTTCTATGAATATATCACCAAGCCTGGCGAAGGATACAGAAAGATGAGATTGTTCCTCTAAAAAGGATAAGTGAAAATGGTGATTCTCAAAATGAAGCGAACCCGTGAGCTAGTTCTGGCAGACAACTCGAGTTCTTGCTACACACTAACATGCCTCATTCACATAGTTACCACACACCTCCTACTAAAACACATCATCACGTGATCCTCTAAAATTCCCTCTAAATTGGGCAGGCTAATTAAGCTGCAAATTTTCCCAACTTCCCCTCTGACTGACAAATGCCGCCTGCTGCAACATGGCACTGCTGCTGCTGCTCAGGACACAGAGACTCTGCGTTTAGTTGCGCATACAAACAGCGGTTTTTACCTTGTGGTTCTGTCAGTCGTGTCTTACCTTCTCATTTAGGGGATGAGGGTGACTGATCCTCAGACCTCGAGGGAAATGTGGTTTTATTCCACCTCTTGGCTCCGTGGATGTGGTCACGCCTTTGACACGTGGAAGCCGCTTTGACCAGCCATTTTTTCCCCGACCGCGACGTCTCTGTTCCCTCAGTGTCGCCATGCACTCTTTAAATACTTGAAACTTTGAGACTGCTTCGCAGACACCTGTTACCAGCGGCAGTGCGCTCCATTCAACTCACCTCTCGAAGGTATCGCTGCGGACAAGAGGCGTGCAGTTTCCCAACCGGCTTCTACTTCGACAAGTGATTTCGGCGCTTAATGTCATGATTGCCATTCTGCATTTCTCAGAGGGAAAACTTTGACGTAAACAATTCAACTTCTTGTGCTTCGCTGTCTACCGAGCTGATGCAGTTCCGTTTCCTGATGATGTCATGCCCTGTGGATGCTTGGGAAGTGATGTCTCGTTGGTACATCGGGTCTCCAGCACCATACAATCTACGCTCAGCACTCAAATTCTGCCAGGTACATCATTCTTTTGTTTTGCATGACTGCATGTAAAATGGATAACTGAATGATTGCCTGTGCACATGTCTAACCAGATATTGCTCCAAGTCACTCTTTTATGTACCAAAGTGCTTGCAGAAATGACAGAACTGCGTTTGAGGCAGATAACACTGTCGGTAGAAGCTTAAGTTATTACCATCAAATGATATGGCATAATGATAATTCTGACACAATAACGTGGATACCTTGATACTGCTTTTGCAGATACATTTACTGATAATATTGCTACTAATGATCATATAACCACTAATACTGATAATTTTGATGCTTATGTTAATACATTTAATGCTGATGACGATGTCGCTGACAATAATGCTGAACGTTAATAATGTTAATAACATTAATAACATTAATACTACTTCTATTGATGCTGCTGCTACTACTACCAATAATGCTAATGATGATGATTCTGATAAAGACTACTGTTGATGGTATGCCGGTATTACCTTATTCCTCCTTTCTGTGGTTTTGGGGGATTTAATAAGTGGTTTGCAGGTGCCTGGTCAACTGAAAATTCGTCCCTGAATAATGACTCTAAATTCCCCGCTCTGTATGAATTTTAACCCAGAGTTGTTGCTCACTGAAAGGGCAGCGCATGGACACAGAAAAATGTGTTTTGGGTCAGTGCTGCTATAGTACTAATCATTAGGACTGCCATTAAATGTCAATTGCAAGTGGGCTCATGTGGCATTCAATTCTACATGCATTTTAGGCACCTTCTCCTGCGAGCTGCTTTTATCTTTAGGTTGGTCAATTGCATAGCTGATTTCGCTTTATCAGGAGCTTAAACTGTCTTCAGGCAAGCCCTCAAGCATGTCAAACCCTCTATTCAATTGGATGACTCAATTAAGCACACCCAGCTCCTGTAGAATCTTTGGAGTTCAGATTCCGCTGGGACTTGGGTTAGCCAGAATCATCATCAAGCATATTATTCAGCCTTGTATTTAGTCTTCCTCACGCTAGTCTCTTCTTAGACTCTGATGGTGCATGTCGCAGTAATCGAGTACTTCTCGTTCCTTATTTGGAATTCCACAATATTCAAGTGAAAGACAGAGATGCAGATCCACATCATTTGCCAAGACCCAGCACCCTAAGCTTTCTCGGGAATCCTTCCATTCAGCTGCTTTTCAAGGCCTTAAATGTGTGTGTTCCATGCTATGGTAAAACTGATTCACATTATTTCACCAGCACCAGTAGGTCAAGGTCAAACAGTTGCTTCCCCATATATTACTATGATGCTAGAAGCAGATTTACTGATGGTCTCCTATAGGCTTCACAAGTGTGGCAAATAATCAACCAGATCATCTGTACTCCTTGGCAGGATACCACCTTCTCTGATTTATGCATAATGAATATATGTATATAAAAATCGTCATTCTTATATACTATACTTAAGGCAGATCTTGGTAAGATACTCAAAATATCATTGGTAAAGATTTCATGATGAAATGCCTGCATCATCACCCCTTGAACTGTTGGTTAGCAACCCTGTTCATCAACAATGGGTGCAAATCCCTGAGATCTAAGGTCTATACTGCATGATCTCTGCCTGAGAGCAAACTGTTGTGAAGATCCTGGTTCTACTCCAAGCTGTGACCTCTGCCTATGCTGAGGCCTACCCCAGCCCAGTATTCTCTTTCCCTGAGGAGTGGCACAGCTGCAATCGCAGCCTTCCATCTGGCAACTGCAAGCTTCAATCTCTAGGGTGCTGGTCATCCACAGCGTACCAATGTTATGTCAGATTCCACCAGGAGGAGATTTTGGCAGCTCAAAACTTCCCGTTTCCCTTCTATACATGAATACATTTTCACAGCGGCTCTACAGTCTAGCTCTATTAATGCTCAGGTGGTTGCTGGTTATATTATTCCATATCTGTTTTTGGCTGAGGCAGCACGGTGGCTTAGTGGTTAACACTGTTGCCTCACAGCGAGATGGTCCCAGGTTTACTTCCTACCTGGTCCTTTCTGTGTGGAGCTTGCATGTTCTCCCCGTGTTTGTGTGGGTTCCCTCTGACCGCTATACAGACATTTATGCAAAATCTTTAAAAATCAGCAGCTTCTACATCTGTCCACAGCTGAAGTGAGCCATGATGTCCAGGGTGAACCCAAACAAACCGACTGGCCCGGAAAACATCCCAGGGTGTTTATTCAGTGACTGTGCAGACCAGCTGACTGATGTGTTGACAAGTATCTTCAGTGCTTCTCTGAGAAAAGCAACTGTCCTAACTGATCTAAAGGCAGCTAAGATTATGCCTGTTGCCAAGATCTCACCTCCCAACACACTGGATCCCCAACCGCTCCACAGAGGACGCCATTGCTATGCTACTCTACATTACACTCATCCAGCTTAGACAGGAAGGATGCTCTTCCGGGACAACTGAGAAAACCTTTCATCTGGGCTCGAACCCACCCTTTTTTTAAAGCAAACACCTCCACTGGTTCTTCTCAGGGTTGTGTGCTCAGCCCCCTCCTCTGCACCCTTATGACACATAATTACTGTGCAAAGTATTCTTCAAATATAAATGTTTGCAGACAACATGGCGGTGGTGGGTCTCAGTCAGAAGGATGAATCAATTTATTAGAGGGGAGGTTGTGGACTGGTGTAGCTCCAGCAACCTCATTCTCAGTGTTGCTAAAACCAAGGCGATTGTGGTAGACTTCAGGAGGAACAAGAGTGACACTCCCCCTCCCACTCAAACTACATATCAGCTGTGACACACTGGAGAGTGTATAAAGATCATCAGGTTTTTCAGTGTGCACCTCACCTGGACCTACCATATGACTGTGGTGATAAAAAGCCCAGCAATGGCTGCACTTCCTGCCTCACCTGAACCAGGACACCCTGTTGTGTTAAATGGACTGCATTTCAACAGTGCTTTCCATTTGATGCAGACACTGAAAGTGGTTTATAATGATGCCTCAATTCATTCATTCACATACTGATGTCACTGTGCTGCCATGCAAGGTGCTCAACGGCATAAAGGAGAAACTTGGGGATTAAGGACATTGCTGTCTGATCGGGGAATTGAACCTATGACCCTCTGGTCACAAAGCAAAACAAAACTGTGAGTCTATCCTTTGGTCACCACTTCCCTAATTCATTGACTGTGTCTAGGCATGCTACCTCAGTGTGGCACTGGTCTGCCACGGGGATCAAGCAAGACTGGACTGGAAAAAGCTGCATCCACCAGCATTGTAATCGATTCCTCACATAGGCTGTTCACCCACTGCCATACAACCAAATGTTTGGCAGGCTGCAGGCCTGGACCTCGTACAGGAGCAGACCCCCTCCAGCACTACATGACTATTACAGAGGCTCTATACCCCCTCCTCACCAACAGCAGACCAACATATTTTATATTCACTGCACCATTCACCCCTGAACAACCATCTACCTCAGACTGTCCCAGTTCTGCTGGACAATTCATCTTGGTCACTTTAAACCAAACAGCCAATTTAAACCATTTTCACTTAAATGTCTATTTTAATTGTCTTCTTTCTATTCAAATGTCTGTTTGAAGTGTCTGATTAAGTTGTTTGGGGCGAGCACACATTTTCCAAAATGTTTGTCTCCTTAAAAATGTTTACCATTATTACTGTTGCCATCTCTTAGTTTGCCTTTTATAACCCTTAAATGTAGCACTCAAGTTTGCCTCTCAGGAAACATAATTTTACATGATCCATGGTGAAAACGTGCTATTCTAAAGTATGTGCATCTTTGCGAATGCGACAAAGAATCCTTGAGTATACAGTACTGTGCAAAATCTGGTACTCCTCCATGTGGGTTTTAATGTTTTGCTTCATTATGTCAGAAAAAGACAATGTTTGAATTTTCCAAATTCTAATTTACAAAAAAAGTTTAGATTTTGTCCATTTGATTAAATGTACTGTATTAAAGTAACAGACATTTTTTAGATTAACACAAACATTACTTTTTTGTTTCAAAGCCAATGCACAGTTCTAAAAAAGATGGAAGCTACGGATCAATTAATGACTTGCCCAATATGTTGATAAAGAAAAGTTTTCCAGAAATGACTGATTTTTCTGGGGTTCTGCCATTTATGCTGCAGATATTTAAGGTAGACATGGTTTGTTTAACCAACCTACTGTTTTAAAGAAAATGCCAACTGCGGCCAACTCCAACATTTAGGTATGTTCCAGTAAAACTTAGGTTGACCTTGATGAATTCAATTTAAAAGATAAATGGTAGTTATGAAGTATTTAGTGCATTTTGTCTTTAGGATCTTTGTGTCCTTTACTGGAAATTATTTTACATTTAGAAACTATCATTTTTGCAGCATCTTCGAGATTTTTCCCACAGTGCTGTAGACAGTGATCTCTTTAAATGTGAAACTGCAAACATTATGAATGAATTTTATTTGGACAAAGTAAAGATAAAAACATTAAAAGAATCAGCAAAAGATAAGAATAATCACCAAAAACAGATCTCAACTGAAATAATACTAAATATATAACTCATTGTTGTGTGTCTGAAAGGAGTAGGAAGAAGTGAAAGCTTATTGAGGCCCACCCCTTCTTTACATTATATTTTCAACTTATTGTTAAACAAGCATGACCATATTCATATATTACTCAAACAATCCAAGAAAAAAAACTCATAGTGAGGCAACTTACACATCCTGTTCCATCATCCATCCATCTTCTATACCCGCTTACTCCAATTATGGGTCAAGGGGTGCTGGAGCCTATCCCAGCGGTCATTGAGCGAGAGGCGGGGTACACCCTGGACAGGTTCCCAGTCCATCGCAGGGCCACATATAGACAGACAAACACAGCCACACGCTCACTCACACCTACGGTCAATTTAGAGTCACCAACTCATCTAACATGCATGTCTTTGGAAGTGGGAGGAAGCCGGAGTACCCGGAGGGAACCCACGCAGACACGGGGAGAACATGCAAACATATATATATATATATATATTGTATTGTTTTTGAACATTCATTTTAACTTAATGATTTACATTTTCA